>JAIPMN010003786.1:12544-22631 GCA_020650975.1 Apostichopus californicus | reverse complement strand
TACGCCCTAGGTTTGGTAAAACTGCCTGCCAAACCGCAAAAAGCTGATGCACGATGTTATGTATACAATCAAAGGTTACGAAAGCTATAGATGTAATGAGCGCTGCAGTGAAAACTGGATTGCCCGAAAACGCAGGGGTGGGATGGGGTGGGGAAGGGGGGAGGTTGGAGTTATCCCCGGGTATGAGCAAAATCCGAAAAAACAAAGCTTCTTTTAAATGATAGTGTAGTTTGCCACGGTTACTGTAGCTGAAATAACCAAACCTTACTCACTTATCAATGGAATTAAAGTACTCCAGTGGAAATGGAAGGAAGAAACCATTTATTATGTAGTACCCTATGTTTATATTTATATTCGAATTAAAGCGGGAGGCCCGGGTTCGAATCCCGATGGAGGCTGGAAGTTTTTCCACTGTTCTGGATTTTTCAACTCACTACAAATTCAATGATATATATATATATAAATAAATATATATACATTTACGACATTTACGACATTGGGTGACCTACTGTATAATGTAACTTACTACAATAGTAATTGTAACATGTTTAAACTTGCGTAAATCGTCCAGAACAATTATCAGTCGTCGAGAACTGAACAAGTGGGCACACACCCCTCTTACACCTATACCCCTCCCCAAGCAGATCCATTCCCCAAGACCCCAACCACTTCTCCACCCTACTTGAATATTTTAACGTGAAAAGGGCGCCCAGAGTAGTTGATATTGAATGGATCTAGTATATTTATGCTGCTCTAAACGGATATGAATTCGTAATTATTTTGCAGTTGATATATTGCAGTTGATATATTATAATTTATTGTTATGGAGTATATGACAAGTCTCGGTGCGTGTATAGGTTATTTCTATGATTTATAAACATTTTGCTGAATCTTCAAAATTGATACCAATGTCATGACTCGTTACTGATGCCAGTATATGTTTCATAAAAGTATAACGAATTCAATGTTTACTCATTGTGTCTGTAAATTAAAAAAAACATGTTTTTATTTTAAATTATTTTAAAGTTTCTTTCTTATTTTTAATCTAAAATATATGCTTACTTTGTGAGCGTATAAGTTATGTGTGTACCATATGTTATGTGTATAACATGTGTTTACCGTGTGTTATATTTGATACATGTGTACATCATATGCTATGCTTATAACATGTGAATACCATATTTTACGTGTATACAATGTGTAAAGCGTACACCATGTGCATACAACGTGCTATGCTAATACAATGTGTGTTCTGTGTACCATGTGTAGACCATATGCTATGCTTATACAAAGTGCATACCAAATATTACTCTATACCATGTGTATCGGTGTGTTAAGTTCATACCATGTGTATACCATATGCTATGTGTATATGTATACCATAAGTTACGTGCATACCATATGTTATGTGTAAATCATGTGTCACGTGTATACCATGTGTATACCATATAAGTTACGTGCATACCATATGTTATGTGTAAATCATGTGTCACGTGTATACCACGTGTATGCCATGTGTTACGTGTATACCATGTGCTATGTGTAAATCATGTGTACACCATGTGTAAGTCATGTGTTATTTGTATACCATGTGTATGACATGTTTTGTTTCTGCTGATGAAACTCTGTCACAATGATTCCCCAAATAAATCGTCTTTATTCGAAAGTATGAAATATTAAAATGATTGTTTTCTTCATATTTGTATCTTTCTTTGTATTTCAGAGATCTGTTTTATTTACGAGGAAAAGACGAAGAAATAAATCCCCATTCCTTTTTAAGTATATGGTGAGCACTGCCCTAAAATTAACGGTACATTATAAGAGATAGTTTATGCTTCGTCCTTCTGAACTTTTCAACTTAATTCTCGGTGAAATGAAATCATAGTTCTTGCTTTAAATTAATTTACACAACTCCTTCGATCAAACCTCTGCTAGTAGAATTCTGTTTTATACCAACGAGTATATATAATTCTACTGTTGGTACTACTGCATGTATGGCTCTTTTTTTATTTTTTATTTTTTATGAAAAGTCACCCAAGAAAGAACCTGGACACGTAAACCAAACAACTGAACGACTGATCCGCTCTCAACCCCAGTCCCCTTGCATCGAGACTGTGACTGTGTGATCATAGCCAGGTGTGTATCACGATTCCCTCTATAGAAGGGGAACATAATGCTACACATGATACTTTTTAAGAAAAGACACCCAACATAGAACCTGTGTTCGAAAACCAAGCAACCAAACGACTGATGCGCTCTCAACCCCACCCCCTTAGAGACCATAGTATAGGGTCTCTACACCCCCTGGCATCGAGACTGTGACTGTGTGATCATCGTCAGGTGTTAGAAAGGGAACATATATACTTTTTAAGAAAAAGTCACCCAGGAAAGAACCTGGGCACGAAAACCAAACTACCAAACGACTGATCCGCTCTCAGCCCCAGTCCCCTTACATCGGGACTGTGACTGTGTGATCATCGTCGGGTGTGCATCACCATTCCCCTCGAAAGGGAACAGATACTACACATGATCTTAGCCAAAAGGCCGAGAAGCGAACATATATATACTGCATATTATAGAAATACAGACCATTATTGAAAGCTATCGAAAACTCATGGCTTTAGCAATTTACGTTGCACTTTGAAAATTGGAAAGAAGGCTATGTATGGTTATGCGACACATTTGTACGGAGATTTTAAGGTGACATAAATATATAAATAGGTCTTGTGTTTGATTTCCAAGGTTATGTATGATGTTCAGATATTAACGCATTAAAAATCTTGTTTCCGAAGATTTCAAATCCTTCATGCTCAGATATTCCACTATTAAGCTCTTTTATATGAATGTGTGATGATTATTTGTATATTCAGATATTCGAATATTAAAATGTTGCACCTAATTAATCTGAACCGGCATTTTTTTAATGTAAATCAGTTAGCAATATTTAAGCATATCTGAATATGTGAATGACTGATAATAAGCAGATATTTAAATATCAATATATTCATGATCTCGGTTTTTGAATTTTTAACATATTAAGTTTACTGTCTATGATATGAATATTAATCGTCAGGTATTTAAATATTATTTTTTGTAGCTCCGGCATATTTCAATTTCTTAATGTCAAGATATTGACTCAATGTTGTCATTTCTTCCAAAACTTCCATTATCTAGATCTCTTAAAAGATACTTGAAATGCTGCACCCTGTATCTGAATATCCGAATATCCGAATGTCACCTTAAACGCTCCGTACCGTCCGCAACGCTCTGATGGTATTTGGAATAGGTCTTGAGCTGTATGTCTGTTAAGGAAATTAGTTCTTCGGCGGAGGTATTTCAAGCGCATACATGCACACTGCACGATCTACATCCGAGGCACATAAAAATATTATTAATAATAATAATAATTACTCCTATTTGAAAATTTATCGAAAATGATTTTAACATCTGTCAGGGTCAAAGTCAGTCAGTATCATATTAAATTGCGCAAAGTCTCACCACAGTCGTCGTGTAGTGGTTAATTTCAGCTATACCCCCACAAACCCTAGATTACCGGTTTCAAATGCCAACCAAGCAGGAACCATGTGCTTCTTGGTTGATTCAAATGAAAATTGCATCTTTGGCGAGCTGAGTTTTCTGTCTGTCCGTGGGAAGTAGAGATTTATCCTGCTCTTCCAGTGGTTTCGATACAACGTGGCTGGTCTGTATTCTGAAGACAGACCCAGGAGCAGGAATGGGTGGGGTAATTAATATTACAATAAGGGGCAAGCCAAGGCCCCGGGGTCAAATAGGAGCCTCGGGAAATATGGATAAGAATAATGTATCCTCGTTTTCATAATACGCATGAGGAAACTTGAAGATACCCTCCCCCCGCCCGCCCCCACCCCAAAACGAAGGTGCGCGGTAATATAATTGTCCCGGGGACCCAATATGGTTCTCCACGCCCCTGAGGCCAATTGGTATTTCTACACCCCTTTTATGTTTTAGAGATATGATCATCTAAACTTCAGTGGTCGAAAATGGTTGTAAGGCTATATTTTGTTTAGCTTATACAGCCCAATAGGCAGGCAGTTCAGAGGCAATGCACAAAAAAATACACCGGGGGAAGAGAAGTTAAGTAATGTCAGTGGCGGCAGCATTTATATCCTGCAGTAACTAGTGTTATATTTGCAGTTCTTGGAATTGAGAGCCAATCAGCTGTGAACCGAGTCATTGTAATTGGGGTGGCACTGATCATATGGTATATACTGCTTAGTACGTCCTAAATAATTCAAGCAGTACCATACTAATTGCTCGAAAGAGTTTCACAAAATCTTCTGTAGGAAAATTTGGATGTGAGAAACGAATACTTTCAGGAAAGGTGGCGCACTCCATTGCATAATGATGCGGTGAAATGCGGATGTATATATGTTAACGCCGAAAATAATGACAAATAAGAGAAAGAGATGGAGAGAGGAAAACTGAGTAATATGACGAAACTTTAATTTCAATAATCTTGCTGAGGAGTGAGGGACATGACATTTTTTTCTGGTTTTAGCTTACACATACCAAACCGTCACTCCCACCTTCTCCAGTCACAAACAGAGACTAGAAAATATTTCTTTCAGCTTTTGTCCAAAGCCTTTCAAACTAAATCTATAATATCATAATTGAAAAAAAAGAAAGAAGAAGAAGAAGAATACATAAATCGATGTCGTCAAGGACCTCATTACGATCGCCATTGATATTGTCACCGTTACCACCATCACCATGTACCGACGTCACCATAAAGGTCGTCGCCATCGTCATCATAATCAACACCATTGACGTCATCGTCATTACCCGGGTATAACCGTTGTTGTCGCAATCGTGATCACCTACAATACATCGACGATCTAGAGACGCCATTACATCTGCCAGAAGTTATGTTTTCAGTTCGACTACAACTTCGGCACATAATTTATGGAATACACGAACGATGCCTTCGTTGTCGATGACATGGTTCAACAAAATACTACTTAAAGGGCTTATTTAGGTGGCAGACAAGTTGGTACTCACCCCCTTCCCCCCCCCCCCCTCTCATCCGAAAAGAGAAATATAATACTATCAATGAGGTAATGAATTTCGTAATGGAATGAAATCTATTTTGAGCAAGTAAACCTTCCCTTTACCCCCAGGGAATAAACTACAGTGGGTGTTATGTGACGTCATCATAATTGATATTCCTCGAACGCTTTTTTAAAACTATAATAAGTTCGTTTGATTCATCTTAGCATCCTGATACATATGAAATATTTGTTTCTGTAAATAACTTCGTCTATTTGGATGTGTTTTGTAAAAAAAAATTAATTTGCTCTGTGCATAAATGATTGAGTTATTACAACACTAACCAAACAGCATTAAATTTTAGCCAACAGACGTTGCTTGTAACCATCTTGATATCATCAAATAGCATTTACTTAAGCTCCATCAGAGGCTGCAAAGTTTAATCAACCCCATGCTACAGTATTTTATTCAAACCATTGACAAGAAATAAAATGTAATATATTGTACCACATTATCCCGCCTGAAAACTTCTATAAAGACGTTAATCTTGATGAGCGCCCTCCTTTTAAAATAATCCTTCCTTCAATGCAAAGATAGAATTACTCTCCTGACATTAATTTCTCTGCTTCTTTTCTTACTACAAATTCTGCCTCGTACTCTGGAGGGTAAATTCCAATTCCTCTAAACTGCCCGTTATAGTCAACGTTTTCGGACGTCAGAATAACGTCAAACTTTTGTACCGTGCTTGTCAGGAAGAGATATATTTCTCTCATGGCTAGTACTTCACCAGGACAAGATCGTCCTCCTAGAGGAAAGAAAAGAACAAAGCGAAGAAGAGTAGTAAGTTGAAGATCAATCCAGAAACTCCTAATATTTTGTAGAAACAGTCTTTTTAAGTTTTGCGTTATATTTCATCTGCTCAAAATAATAATTTAATTAATTTTCAGGTTTACAGTCTTGTTCAGGGCCAAGGCCTTCTCACACGACTTTACAACTTAACCCTGGTCATTGGTAACTTGTCACACCTACACACCAAAGTGTGCACAATTCAATCAATCTCTCCTGGGGCACCACAGTGCACCACAACCACGTGTCCCCGGGAGACTTCCCATAGGGTGCAGCCACAAACCAGCGCAACCAACTATATTTACAAGTTACCTCGCAAGTCCCCATGTATACACCTGGGTGAAGAGAAGCAATGGAGATAAAGCACCTAGCCCAAGGACACAACGTAATGATCTGGCCAGGACTCAAACCTGTAATCCTTAGATCACAAGTCCACTGCCTTAACCACTTGACCACAACGCCCTCCACGAAACAAAAATTATAATAAAATACAAACCAACCCGGTGTATATGTAAAATGTGGATGTAATTTTTTATACATCATTTTCTTCTTCTAGCATAATTAAATTTTTTAATCAGAGCACAATTCAAGGTAGAGAAAACAGAAGAGGATCGTATGGAATAACAATCAAATTCATAATTTATAACTATTGTACGTCATGTTTTCCCTTTGCATAGCTGTCTGAGTATACCTGGACTTCCGGCTTATCATCACGTCTGTCAGTCTGTCCGCATATCGTTGTCTGTCTGAGTATACCTGGACTTCCGGCTTATCATTTCGTCTGTCAGTCTGTCCGCATATCGTTGTCTGTCTGAGTATACCTGGACTTCCGGCTTATCATTACGTCTGTCAGTCTGTCCGCATATCGTTGTCTGTCTGAGTATACCTGGACTTCCGGCTTATCATTACGTCTGTCAGTCTGTCCGCATATCGTTGTCTGTCTGAGTAGACCTGGACTTCCGGCTTATCATTTCGTCTGTCAGTCTGTCCGTATATCGTTGTCTGTCTGAGTAGACCTGGACTTCCGGCTTATCATTACGTCTGTCAGTCTGTCCGCATATCGTTGTCTGTCTGAGTAGACCTGGACTTCCGGCTTATCATTACGTCTGTCAGTCTGTCCGCATATCGTTGTCTGTCTGAGTATACCTGGACTTCCGGCTTATCATTACGTCTGTCAGTCTGTCCGCATGTCGTTGTGTCCCCTTCGCCCGTGTCCATGTTTTTTAGTTTGTATTTGTCTATATGCATGACCACGTTTGTATTTGTCTATCTGTCTCAAATCTTACCTGGGTAAGTTTGACTACCTGACTTCATGTTGTATGTTGTATGTTGTTCTGCCTTTCTGACATGCCTCTGTACATCCCAGTGGCGTAGGAAGGTACTTTTGAGTGGGGGGGGGGGCTGAAGACTGATTGCCGGCCTGGGGGAGGGGTCTAAGGGGAGCGGGTGTCCCCCTCCCCATTGGATTTTTTTTGCATTTCCAGGTGGCCTCAGATGCAATTTGGTGCAATATAGCACACTTCAACACCCACTCCATTTTGTAAATAATTTTGCATTTTCACCTGGCCTTAGATGCAATTTGGTTCTCCAAATGAGATATTTTTCTCATTTGGAAATGAAAAAGGGGTTTTCTGACTTGCGGAGCGGGGGGGGGGGGGACGGAATGATACTTCCGCCCCACCATATTTTTCACTAGGGGGGGGGCTGGCGCCCCACCAGCCCCCCGGTTCCTACGCCCTTGGTACATCCTACATGCTGTTGTTTGCGTGAGTGTGAGTGTTTCTGTATTTGTTCAACCTATTACGTCCAGTCAAGTTAATTTTCTTACTTACCAATTCCAAATGCAGCAACCCTTCGATCCTTCACAAATTTGCCTTTACTGTCGATGAACCTCTCTGGTTTAAATTTTTTCGGTTCAGGAAATATTTCCGGGTCGTTGTGGAGCCCCCAAATATTAGGCAAGATCATGGTATCCTTTGGGATGAAGTAACCTTTGAAGGTAGTGTCTTCTTGCACTTTGTGATAAACACCTGGAAAAACAAAAAGAACAGACTAACATATATATATATATATATATATATTAATTAATTAATTAATTAATTAATTAATATATTTATTTATATATTTATATATATTTATATCAAACTGGTCGATTAATATTTACCGATAGGCGCTACGCTGACGAACCGCAAAGCTTCCTGGATCACAGCTTTGGCGTAAGGCATATTATCTCGATCGGATAACTGTGGATGTCTATCAAATCCGACGGTGGATGCAATCTCCTCTGTTAATCTCTTCTTGACCTCTGGGGTACTGATCACCAGAAGAAGTGTCCATGTAAGCATAAGGGCGGTGCTTACCAGCCCAGCAGAGAACATGTCGGTGAGGGCCCCGTTGACTGCATTTTCTGTTAGGTAACCCTTCTCGTCAGTCGCCATTGTCTCATTAATCTGTTTCAAGCAAATATCAAGTACATCACGGACTTCATCTTCGTTGAGATCCTTTCGATGACTGATAATATTTTCGTCACATACCTTTCCCAAAGATTCAGAAGCTTTGACAAGTCTCTGGATCGATTTTATTGGTAGGTAACCCATTCTAGCAAGAATATACACATAGGATGGTAAGACAAATAACATTTCGATAGAAAGAGTCTCCGCGAGTGTCTCCACTGCTGATATTTCTACTTCTGCAGTTGCTCCTGTATACGGGTATCTTTTCTGCAATAATAATAATAATAATCATCATAATAATAATCATCATAATAATAATCATAATAATAATCATCATAATAATAATCATCATTATAATAATAATCATAATCATAATAATAATCATCATCATAATAATCATCATCATAATCATAATCATAATAATATTCATAATCATAATCATAATCATCATCATCACAATCATCACAATAATCATAATAATCATAACAATAATCATAACAATAATCATAATAATCATAATAATCATAATAATCATAATAATAATATTCATAATAATAATCATAATAGTCATAATAATCATAATAATAATATTGACATAGAAATTTCTGGGTAATTCCGGGAAGATCTTGGAACGCTAAGAGAACATAAACACGTTTTTACTGTACCGTATAACTGTACACAACAAAAGACAACCCCCCACCCCTCGCCCGTCGTTGTATTTATATACGTGTATAGTTATATATAAGTTACTAAACGTATTTGACTTAAACTTTTACGGGCTAATGCATCATTTTCGATTTACCTTTATGGACGGCCAACCATAGACGCTAGATGCTACAAACGGTATTTCTAAATTGTAACGCCATTCGATTACATGTATATTGTCGTATTATTTATTATCCTTACCTGGAATAGTGTGTAAATCAATATGTTTGCTACGGATCTCGTGAAAAGAGTTTTGGGATTGAACGATTTCTTCATATGGTTATCTTTGATGAAAGAACAGACACTTTCGAATTCGCTGGCTATTATGGTATCGTAAGTCTTCTGACCCACGTTCGTCGCGTTGAGCAAACTAGTAATGAACGAACGAACTGCTTTCCATTTGTTACCATAAGGGAGATTTGCAAATCCTTTCGCAAAGAATAAAAGAAAACACAACATTAATATTTTGCTAGGATAGTAATTCAAGTTGTCAAGAGAGGAGTGCTGGCGGGGTGGGACTGGGAGGGGCGCGGGAGGGGAAGATGCGTGGAAGGGAATGGGGGAGGGGTGGGTTTGGTGGTGGAGGGGAAGGGGATGATGCATGTAGGGGGTAGTCTATACAAATTTCAGTGCTTCAGGTTAAGACATATCTGACCCGGACATTCTCATGTAACAACTCGATCATGTACCTCCGTGCCGAATGATGCAGAAGATAAATTCATTGAGTAAAACAGAGGATCTTAAGGTGGAGGCTGCATGGCGGGGTAGGGAGAAGGGGTGCAAACCTTTTATAAGATGGAAAGATTTTGGTTAGGGTTCCTCCCATATTGCTCCTCCAAACCACGTTTAGCTAATAAAAACCAGAGTGATGCAATACCTCTTAAGCCTCATATAATCATAAAATAAAAGTGGCATAAAGAATTTCAAGCTAACATGATATCAGCATCTATATATCTATATATCTATATATATATATATATATCTATATATATCTATATATATCTATATATATATCTATATATCTATATATATCTATATATATCTATATATATCTATAT
>JAIPMN010003786.1:0-12534 GCA_020650975.1 Apostichopus californicus | reverse complement strand
CAGAGTGATGCAATACCTCTTAAGCCTCATATAATCATAAAATAAAAGTGGCATAAAGAATTTCAAGCTAACATGATATCAGCATCTATATATCTATATATCTATATATCTATATATCTATATATATCTATATATCTATATATCTATATATCTATATATCTATATATATCTATATATATCTATATATATATATATATCTATATATCTATATATAAATACTTAAATAGATTATATCTCTTACCTATTTGGGTATCGTACTCGTCCGGTATATCGAATAACCTTCCATTATAAACCGCTGGAAATTTTCTGAACATCAAATCCATGTCCTTGAAGTCCTCAGTTACGATAACCGGTGTCATACCTATTTGACAACAGAAGGTCTTCCCGTATACTTTGGCCCATTTTTGAAATGTTCTGTAGGGTCCATTTTTCATGTCGAGTTTGTGGTACGTCCCGATGAATGGTAGTCCCCGTGGTCCAGGTAACAAGTTACCGCGGCTTTTGGTTTTGTAGAAAAGCGATGCGATTAAAATGAAGACCACAATGCCAAGGAGAAATTCAACAGCCATTGTCTGTAAAAACAAAGGGAGAAGGAAAGGTTAATCACATATACCAAGAACAGATAGAGCGAGAGAAATAGTGAAACACTCCCAAACAAGCGGTGCGGTTTGGGGTCTACAACATGAAGAAGTTTATCTTTGCAAAAGCTACACGTTGGCCCATGCAGACTGGACATTCGACAATTTCTATTTTTTCTCAACTATAAGGAATTTTAATATTTCATCGTCAGGTTGACTTTTCATGCCGGAATTTCGCATTGTCGAGAAAGAACGTATTGTCACGTATTACAAAGTAGACATGTAACGAAAATATGACCATATTCACTTTTGTTAATAAAACGAAATCCAAAATAAAATAAAACTGTTAGCAAACTGCTTATCCACTAGAGAGCCTGTGTATAGAATGTGTAAAAGTAAGTTGGCCTGACGTTGGCCTGACGTTTCCCCTTACATCTATCTCATTGTGTGCACCGTGCTCATTAACCTGTCTGTTTTCTGTGCGTGTTTTTGTCCCTTTTGTTACCGTTACTTGTCATTTAGCCTCTGAAGAAGATCCTGCTAGGATCGAAACGTCAGGCCAACTTACTTTTACACAAAACGAAATCCAGTTGAATGATTTAGTCTTTAACGTACTGAGTTGTGTATCCTCAATTGAAGGAATATGTTAGAGGAGAAAATGCATGCATGCACCTAAGCGCGCTTTCCTTTTACCCTATTCCTAGTATATACCACAATGAATATGAAAACATTCCACGAAAACGTTTATGTTGATTGATATATATACTTACCTATAATGGTGACCGGCTTCGGCGTTCTGTTCCAATACTTGTATTAGCAACCTTCTTCTCGTTCAGAATTGAAGGGATCTAAACATATACAAGCTCTCTCTGAAGTATAACCTCGGTCTCATCCACTTTAAGTAGCTAGTGGTATGTTTTTTTTAGTACGTAATCCAATAGTGTTTTTTACAACTATACTGGTAGTAAACCGGTAATCAATTACCACTGTGAAGAATATGTTACCCGTAAGTGAGTTGAATAAAATTAATTGAACCAAATGTGTGTGAACCAATAGTGCTTTTAAACTATAATGGTAGTAAATAACCCGGTATTTAATTACCATTGTGAAGCATACTTTACGCGTAAGTGAGTTGAATGAAATGAATTGAAAGGTTTTAGGCCATTATCTCCTTAAAGGCCACTGTGATGCAATTGATTGACACATAACTAAGGGAATTTAGAGAAGGAAATCCCAGTCTAAAAACGTCGAGGGAGAGGTACAGGAGATGCAGTATTCCTTACTGCGACTGTGTGATCATCGTCGGGTGTGCATAACCATTCCCCTCGAAAGGAAACATATACTACAGTCACAGTCCCGATGCAAGGGGACTGGGGCTGAGAGCGGATCAGTCGTTTGGTAGTTTGGTTTTCGTGCCCAGGTTCTTTCCTGGGTGACTTTTTCTTAAAAAGTAGTATTCCTTACTGCATGCGTTTCGGCCTATACCTGCTAGCCCTGACTTGGACCCTATACCCTAACCCCACTAAGATTCGTAAGTCGAAGACATAATGTTTGTTACATTAAACATGCAAAATTTGCTTCTTAAAAAAAAAAAAGGATCCGTAGACAAATGTGAATATGACATAAACGAACTTTATAACCATCCTGTCTATAGATTGAAAAACGAAGAAACAGAATTTTTACGATAAACGTAACATCTAATATCAAAATCCATCAGTGGTTAGTGTGTCTGAATTGCTACATTTTTCGTTTGGTATATTTTGCCCCAGTATATCGCTGGACGTTATGACTATTCAACTTGGTCTTTCCAAACATTTTAAAGTGGTTTTTCTTTTTCAAGCCTGAGACAGCTTTATATAGTATAATAAAGGATAATAAAGGATATTACGATGGACGGTAAAATAATTAAATGTGTAACAGATACTAAGTTTCTTGGTATTAATATTGATAGCAAACTTTCTCGGAATAACCATATTATCGTCAGTATGTAACACTGTAGTTAAAAATACTGGTATATTATCTAAACTGAAATATTTCCTCCCACAGGATGTCCTTAGAATGCTTTATCAAACATAAGTTCTGCCACACCTATCCTACATGTACAACTATTTGGTCTGGTACATACAATGTTAACATTGACCGCCTTAACTTATTCTCCAAAAGAGGGCTATACGTCACATTGCTAATGCCCCACCACTTTAACATACTAGTGGAATGTTCAAGTCCCTAAATTTATTAAAACTTGGTGATATTATAACAGTCAAGGTTGCTACCTTTGCTTAAAAAGCATGGAATGGATTACTGCCAGTCACTTTTAAGGACTTTATATGTAGTAACAGAGTCTTACATAACCATCACACAAGACAAGCCGACACTGACCCTCGTTGCAATTTTTACCATATATAGTAAAATAGGAAAATTCGGTCTTCGTAATAGAGCAATACAAATTTGGAATGATCTATCAAAAAAGTTGAAGTCTATGACTTCAAAACCCACATTCACCAGACATTTGACAAAGGAATTTATTAACTCGTACTAATATTATATAATCTATTCACGTATCAATCTCAGCATCATTAGGATATTATTTAATCCTCACGTATATACTGTACCTTGTTAAGTCTTTTTAAGACTTTATAGGAGACTTCCTTTCTAATTAAACACAATTGGCGATATAACAAATAAATGAATTAAATATGATAATAAAAAATTAAAGTAAAACAGAAGATTACGCATTGTGTCACCATTGGTTGACCTTCAAGTATACTTGAGGTAAAAAAAATAATAAATAAAAAATAATGTTCTGCTCATTGCAAGACTTCAACCTTCATGACAAAAATCTATTGACTAAATGTCAAAAGTAACAGAAAGAACGATTGACATTTTCCAACCTAAATTGTAAGTTGTTTTTTTTTGGACTCGGAGTAGCCTATGAGTTGGGAAAGGCAAACCGGAGATTTATCTCTCCCCAACCACCCCCCCCCCTCCACCTCCCCTCCCACCACCTCACCGCTATACCTACATAATTCACCAGACCAGTCTCATAATGTCTACCCCACCCTCCCAAACAACACCATCATACTGTGAATTTGGTAAGAAGATTATATAAGTTACTGGTACAATCATGGAGCTATAAACACAACAGATTACCCTTATCTTTTACCTCCGGATCTCTCGGACGTGAAACATCTTAAGAGGATTTTGGGGAAGATACTTCAGATGTTCTCATTCACTTCAAGGGGCAACGTCGAGATTCTTTGACGTCCGTGAGAAGGAGAAAGTAAAGACCTTCCAAATCGACAAGATATCCTGAGATTTCAACAACCTCGAAAACACATTTTGGGCTGTGAGTATTTTGTTCTGTTAATGAAAAGTTTACGTTTGCTGTGTTGTTAAAATATGAACGTTTAAAACTGAGAATTTCTAACAAGTGTCGTAGTGATTTTAAACGACTCTATCTGAGTCCACATAGACTAATACTTAGCCTTCAAATCTGCTATATTATATTGACTATGCTTGATAGCCTATAATGTAATAGCAGAATTTATAGCTTGCCAAATGGTAACAAACCACTTGGATTTGTTTTGCTTCACTATACTACAGATAATGATGTAGTGGCTTATAGTGGCTGTAACTTCACAAAGTTACAGTACAAAAGTATTTCGCTCATCTCAAATTCTTGATCCACAAGACAGTTCTCCACCCCTCCCCCAAACACTTAGATTCCCATATTTTCTTTACTATTTCATAGTTTGTCTAAGAAAGAATTTTTCAAAAAGGAAACAAAAATTGACATTATTTTAATTGTTTCTCCGTGTTTTAACAAAAGGTAAGAAATGGCTCTGGTTAGTATATGCCTCGCCGTCCTATCCATTGGCATCACCTTGGTCCTCTATATACGAAGCAGAACTAAAAGATGCACCATACCAGGACCGAAGGGGTGGCCTTTTATCGGTATATACCCTTCAGTTAGCCATGAAGTTTTCAAAGATTTCGCGGAACTGTCCAAGCAGCACGGTGACATATTTTGCTGCCGATTTGGTACAGCTGACGTGGTTGTGATGAATAAGCACGAGATTGTAGACGAATTGTTCCGGAAAAGACAGGGAACGTTTAATGATCGGTTCATCAGCATTCCAGAAGATTTAGATATTCCAATTGGTAAGTATTCTGTTATTATTAGTTGCTGCAAGATCATGGATAGTGGGCAATCTAAGTTTCATTTTGGTCATGGGGAATTGGGAAGGGGGTGCGGGGCGGGGCGGGGGTTGGGGTTGGAGGGGAGAGAAACCGCCAAACCTTTCCACCAAATTGAAACTTTGTACATTCCGTACCACACATTCATGCTTTCGATGTTTGTTTGTTTTGTTTTTTAACAAATGGGTACTTTCTTTAATGATATTGTGTTAAAGCAACATGGTAATTTTTAATTGCATTAGGCATATGTTGTCAATTTGTCATACTTTTAAAATACAAAAGGGTATGACGGGTTTTACTTTTTTACCCAAAATGGGGCACTTGATTGTAAACATCTAGAGAGACATCTCACGTAATACTTTGAAATACTGCTCTCAGTTTGTCGTTCGTTTACTGTGTTGAAAAAAAGTATATAAACAAATACTTACACTAGTTAATTGATCAGTTTGTGTTTGTGCAGAAAAAATGCTGCAATGGGCAACAATTTCCGTGTAAGAACATGTCTGAACATGTCTGACCTGATAGAAAAAAAGCCTTAATAAAGACTCAACAGTTTTACAGTGTGTGCAACGATACACTTTTATTTTTTTTTGTATTTTTATGTATCTCTTCAAAGGATTTGGCGAATTGCAATACGGTGAGAAATGGAAAGAACTTCGTTCTTTTACGATTGGTGTTATGAATAACAAAAATCTAGGTGACAGGACGTTTGAAGATCTGCTAAATGACGAAGTGTCTCGGTTCTACGACCACGTTAAAGACGGGTGAGTACCTAACTCAAACAGCAATAGGTTACCATGGTAACCTATGGTAACCATGGTAACCAATACCGGTACGGTTTTCCCATCTCAGTGAAATGACTTTCTAAATTGAAAAGATTCCAAATTTTGAGATAAAATGTTGAATTTTCTTTGGAAGCCACCCGGCGACGTGTAAGTTTCTATTCCCACATTTGTGGTCGCTTAATTATAAGCGTTGTACATATAACTGCTGATTATTAATATTATTTTAAGTTCCATTTTTAATGTACTTCATTATCCTATATTTTTACATCATTATCGTATGCATTGGAAGGTTAACAAGGTCACCGGTAAGAAGTATAGCTTAGGCTTACACTATCACATTGCGGATCATCAAAATAAGGAATTGTTTTCTAGCCTTATTTCGCAAAATAAGCATTAATTAAAGAGATAATGTCTAACTCATGCATAAAATTAGTTTAATTTTAGATATTTCGTTGTTCAGCCACATTATTTTGCATACCACGTGCCATTAACAGCATATAGCCTATTCCTACTACAAGCATGATATCGAACTAATGTCAACATGTCCTCCGAACAAGTGTTATTCGAAATGAAGCGCGTCATTTGTCCATGTCGATGAACTGTACTATTATTGTAGTTTAGTATTATGGTATCAACTGGCTACAAACGTTCAGTACCGGATTCAATGTAAATAAAGTGACATCTTAAAAGATTTGGTTATCAGGTTGTTTTGTCTCGCAAAACTACTACACACATCATACCATACCATACCTGATCCAATCCTCTCTTCAATATATTCTTGCCTGCCTATTGGTTGTTATCAGTTAGCCTTCATGCACCCGATATGCACAGAGAGAACACAGTTACTACTGTAAATCTTAAGGTTTTGTACCAAAGTAAATAACTGGATAGTGCTATAAACTGTAGCATGTGCTATTTAGGATTACAGTAAGCACTGAGGATATGTGTAATCCCAGCAAATCCAGTTAATGCATGCATTTGTCGGAATTACACATATCCTCAGTTTTTACTTTAAACCTACTAAGCACATGCTATACCGAGTTTATCAGATTTGTCAGCACAACTCCAGTTTTTACTGTGAATACAAAGTTGTACGATTTTACAGTATAGTTACTGTACTAATCTCTGTATGAACGGCGGTTGCTTCATAACAATTAATCTAAATTATGCCTTCCTCGTTTCCGACAGATATGGAGACAAAGCTTTCAACCCCAAGCAACTTTTACTTCACTGCATGGGTAACATCATCCTGAGCCTAGCCTTTAGGAAGCGGATTGAATATACTGATAATCATATGCAAGACTTACTCAACGCTGCTCATAATCTTCCCCAATGCCTCGATCCTGCTATCTTCTTCGGGGTACCCACTGTAGTTCAGATTTTAGCTCGGTTTAATATCGTCCCAATTAAAAAGTTTCGTTTGAGCCAGCTAGCAATGTACAAAATTACGGATGAATGCCATGGAGAGATTGCTAAACATTCAAAGGAGAACCTCACAGACGAAGAATCAGCTAGAGATCTTGTCGACCTATACCTATCAGCTGCAGAATCGAGAAAGAAGGCTGACAAGAAAACATTCCTGACCGAAAATACACTCAAAGGTAGGTTCTAGGTATAGGTCGGTATATTTTTTTTCAAGAAATAATACCGGGCCCGTTGGAAAGCGGCGAGTATATTGCAACTGATTCGTTCTCATTGTTCACGTAATGTTCATGCTGAGTTCTTACAACAGTCATTACACGAAGAAGCTTTCTGTTCGTAAGTAAGTACGTACGTACGTTCGTGTGTTTGTTCTTCGTGTATATTTGTAGGTATTTATATTTCGTGTATGTAAGGAATTTGGCCACTTTTATGAGACTCTTTTCATATATTCTATCCCGTTTTGTAATACGGGATTGATTGAATAAGATTCCGGTCTGCGCTGTCTTGAAAGCCACAAAGTATGATGATGCGAAATTACGCCAGTCGAAAATGTTAGTAATGGTTAAGCCAGAATCCCCATGAGAAATATCATTATAGCCCTCCCTCTATATGCAGTATAATGTAGCACCACCTTTGGCGATAAATCGAACACGTTTTAGGTTTTCTTGAGTTTTCTTGAATTAAATAATGAACCGATAATGTATAACAGTTTTACTTTCGTTATTTTACTTTGGTTATACTCTACCTTAACTATTGATGATTTTAATCATTCCACTTCTGACACCAATAGGTGTTGCTACCAATGTGTTTGCGGCAGGACTCGACAGTACGGCCACAATGCTGATCTGGTTCGTCCTCTTACTAACCAAGTATCAAGATGTTCAGAAGAAATTGCGTGAAGAGGTTACCAATGTTATTGGCACTGGAAGGCTACCCACTCTCAAGGATAGAGATGCGATGCAGTATGTACATGCGGTCATGCAGGAAACTCACCGATTTGTGAGTGTTGCACCTATGGGTAAGTCACCGTCTATTTACAGATAATTCGTGGTTTGTAAAGACAAAACTTTGTCGCAAACTCAGAGCATTTAGAGGAAGTGTCTTACTATGCAAGCACCCTCCTTTGATCCTTCCTTTCCTTTTGCCTATACTTGCCCTCTCCTCGCTCTCTCGTCACCTTTGCCTCCCCCCCCCCCATCCAATCACCCTCCACTCATCGTCCTCTCACAATCCCCATTTCTGATTCTTTCCTTCCCTCATCTGCCCCCCCCCCCATCCCAATCCCTTCTTACATTCTCGTCTCCTCTTACAAATCCCTCCCTCTATAAATACCGGTCCAGGTTTAACCTCACAGAAAAAAAAACAGTTTTTAACACAAACCTGCGTTTCGACCTGAAGAAGATGCTCCCGCCCCTACACCCAACCTCAACAAACACATGGGAAGTGTCGGCTACAACGATCCTATTGGATAGATGAAACCGACTTCAGGGCCACATCCCCTTTATAAAAATCCTCAATACCCCTCCCACCCCCTCCCCTACTACTAAACGTTATAGTCAGTTACCATGTATGTCTTGCAAAGCCTTACTTTGTTTCGTCTGTTACTGTTTTTTCCTTTTATCTGACAGCGATGTTCCACATGGTGAAAGAAGATGCTGAATACGAAGGCTATTTTATTCCTAAGAACACGTACATGATTTCAAACCTCTGGGGAATGCATCACGACGAAAGGATATTCCCAAAACCATTTGAATATCAACCAGAAAGATTTATCAACGATGCAGGGGAATTTGTGAAGAGTAAATACGTAACACCATATGGCATTGGTAAGTAATTAGAACAGTGACATAACCAGGCAAGCGACTCGGGCATCTTCCCCGTGCCCCCTCCCCTCCCCCCACCTTGAAGCTTTAGCCCACTAATATAGCATCAAACGTTTTTTCAGTGGAAATTTGATTATAAATATAAATCTATGAGAATAGTTGTGTCTGGGGGATCAGGGGCCGATCCAGGATTTAACATTGGGGGGGGGTGGGCGTGGCCATGCGGTGTTTGAAGTCGACTCCCATGTAGGTGTAGGAAGGGGGTGGGAGGGGGCGTGAGGATCCCACTTCCCCCAAATTAAATTATTAACAATTGAAATGGTGCTAGTAAGTACTAATAACGTTTAGTGTCACCCAGTCTGGTGACGAAATGTTGAAAAACTGAATGAAGTTAATTATTATGCCCTAATGCCTAAAACTGTCCCTAATTAATATTCATTTCATAAAAAATCTAAGGATTTATTGATTTACATTGACAAACTACAATGTTATTTCGAGTAGATTCACACTTGACATAGGTTTCTCAACCAAAAAAAAAAAAAAAAACCCAATTTGTTTACAAACTTTTTGTTATATTTCGACAGGCAAACGAGTGTGTCCAGGTGAAGTTCTTGCTCAGAGGGAATTATTTCTGTTCGTGACACAGTTAGTGCAGCGATTTGAACTCTTGCCTGCAGAGGGGACTGGTACAGACAGTATTTCAACAGACGGAGTGTATGATGGCGTCGGTTTCTTCCCTCCGGAATTCCAGACTCGTTTTATACCAATCGATTAACAAATGTTCATGATGGACTTGGATAGAAGGGGGAGGAGAGGGTGTGGTGGGGGGGGGGGGGTTGCGATAGGTAAAGATGATGGGAGGACAATATCAAACGGATAATAAACGTAGATATTAAAGACATGTGCAGATATTTCTACTCATATATCGCCGGCCTCCCCCATATTTTGTATTGCCATGTTGTGTTGTCAGTGAAGGAGTGTTAATTTGTTAAGCTCTTAATGAAAATGTTACTATGTTGTACGGTACTCATCTTAGTACTATAGACGTGTCCTTTTGTGAATAAACTAATAATTGAATTAAGAAACAATTTGAAGAATTGTTATATCGCCTTACTTCCAACGATTTTGTCATGTTCTTTATGTTAGTTATAGACATGTCCAAGGTCAGGTTTGTTCGATGACTTTCCAAATCCTAATAAAACTCATATGGAAAGAACTCAATGTTTTGTGTATCTGAGTGAGTCTGTCCGTGTGTCTGTATGTGCAAACTGTCCTTTCCTTTTCATGCCTATGCTATTACACTATTAATCATGTTATGTTTGTTATGAGGTATTAATTATCATCTGCAATGCTATAGCCATTATGCTAAATACATTTAAAAAGGGAGCGGTTATAAACTCTTATCAAATTATTACATTTTCGTTACTGTTTCCGACATAGCATCTTACTTCACGGATATTCTATCAGGAGGGTACCGGTATATAAACTCCTGCAGGGGCAAAGAGAAACGCAGAATCCATGAAAACTAGCAATTTTAGTCAGATTGGGGACAAGACCACAATATCGTAAATCCTTCTTCAACTACACATGAAAATTGGAAAGTATAGTTCTTGTCAAAATGAACACCAAGGTTACGAACAATTTAGTCAAAACGTAAACACAATCAACAGTGTTAAGAATAACACCCTTGATACGAATCAGTTTTAATATAGGAGGAGGAGACCAAATACAATTATTTGGGTCTTGCCAGGGTTGAGTTGCAAATAATATTTGCGCATCCAACGTTGAATACTACCAAAGCAGGACTGCAGAGAATCAACCAGAACAGATCCTTGATTATGGTGCCTGAAGTGTTTATAAACCTGGTGATCATCAGCAAAGCTATGAATATTAAACCCCATTCTAGAAACATCAGCGTAAAGTGAACGAATATAGATGTTAAATAAGACTGGACCCAAAACAGATCCCAGTAGCACACCAAACTAAATTGTTATCTCGTCAGAAGAACAGCCCCCTATTTTAACGAACAGCCCCCTGTTCTAACTCTTTGCGATCTGACCACAATAAAACTTTTAAACCAGTTAAGGACAATACCAGTAATACCAACTTCATTAGATAATACGGACAAAAGAATAGTATGGTCAATGGTGTCAAAAGCCGAGCTTAAGTCAAGGAGTACTAATAAGTCATTAGTCACATAGGCACGTAGGAGGCGGTGGGGGGGGGGGGCTGGGGGGGGGGCTGTTTAACTGTTTAACATCTCTATCAAATGTCCTGAAATTATAACGTATTTGTTCTATTTTGTCATCAAAGTACGTATTTAAGTCACTAGTAAGAGTTTGTAGAGAAACAGTTTAGGTGGAAGGATTTTAGTTTGAGTTTTATCAAGGAATTTATCCACAAATTTGTAAAGGGCTTTGAAACTTGGTTCTAAAGAAATCCCTCGAAACGGAAAGCCATCGTCGCAGTGTCCTTTAAGCTTAATTGAAGATAAGACGTCTTTGTCAACAGTTAGTTGTGACATAATAAACATGCGCCACTAAAGTGACCAAAAGAATTAAAGTTTTTAACAAAGCAACTTGGTTTGACATTGATTATGTAAATCAGTGGCATAGTTAGTTTTTATTGCTTTTGTCTTTAATTTTTTTCTGAATTTTATTGGTTTTTTTTAAAATAATTATTGTTAAATTATTTATTTCTGTAATTCTTAGGATGCAATATTTTTAGACTGTAATATTTTTAAGCTTTAATATTTTAAAGTTGTATTATTTTATGCGTTTCTGTGAAGCTGCTTTGAGATCGTTCTTTTGATGTAAAGCGCTATATAAGAATAAATTATTATTATTATTATTATAGACCAGATTTGTGCCATTTCCTTTCAGCTTTCTTGCGAAGATGCCACTGATTTACATAATCAGTGTCAAACCAAGTTGCTTTGTTAACAACTTTAATTCTTTTGGTCACTATAGTGGCGCATATTTATCTATGTCACAACTCGTTCTGTGATAACCCCCTCAAATATTTGATTGCTTTACGTGTTGAGTTAATTGGATGCTAATTATTTAGCCATGGTTTTGTGCATCCTTAAGCATTACGTAATCATTATATAGTTAATGAGTATCGGAATTCCGTTGGCATGAGGGTATAAGTAGAACCGTAAAGCCACGTGCTCTCACTTTTCTATATCGGGCTTGAACCGAAAACAAGCAAACCATGGCAAAAGAGGCGGGGAAGAAGCTAAGTTAAAGCTGAACGAGGAAGAAAGAAAGAGAACGGGAAACTAAGAAAATGAAAAGGCCGACGCTCGTATATAGAGACATGCCATAGAAAGTAAGAACATTCATTTTTTGTACCGTAAACGTTGACAGAACCCTCAACGAAACATATATTATATACTAGAACCCATAGGCGTAGGAGGCGGGGGGCTGGGGGCTGCAGCCCCCCCCCCAACCATTTTTTTGGGTGAAAATTCGGGCAATATGGTGAGAATTTTTCGGGCACCTACTGAAAGAAGAATAATTTGCAATGTGTTTTTCAATTTTTTTTTTGGTGAAAATTCGGGCAATATCTTGAGAATTTTTCGGGCACCTGTGTTTTTCAATGGTTAAACTGATATTATTATTATCGTTATTATTGTAACGACTTCCCCAATAATTGAAACCAATATGAAAGGGTAATAACACGGAAAATATAACCAAAATTTTTCTCCGCGCGCGTATATATATATAT
>JAIPMN010003785.1:402-15477 GCA_020650975.1 Apostichopus californicus | reverse complement strand
TTGCATTCTGGTGTGTTGTCCCCCCTCCCCCCCCCCCCCCACACACACACACAATTCTTCCCCATTCATTATTTTTGCACATTTAATTTTGAAAGGGCGCCATCTTTCCTTGAAGCCTAGCAAGTGTTCTCCTTTAGGAAAAGTGCCAATTAGGAGCAGGAGAACAACTTTTTTGCTATGTTATCAATTAGGATGTGCTTTTTTGTGGCTTGGATGTTAAAGAACATGAATGTAAGCAAATGTGGTTAAAAAATTGGGTAAATTGAGGCGATTTTAGACCAGTTTAGCCCTCCCAGGAGCAGCGTACGAAGATTGTTTACGACTGAATAAAGAGGTTTGTTTACGAGGTTTGTGTAAGTGACGAAAATTTCCGGCTCTCGTAGCAAACAATCTGCACGGTCATAGTACAAAACATTGATAGTGCCATGAAAGGCCAACTTGTCAGCTATCTAGTGATGGGTAGCGTATAGCAAGTGAAAACTTCTATCTAGACTTAGAGAACACATTACTTTTGTGAATTAGTTTGTAAGTCAATGGGGCTTTTAATGGGCGTATGCTACCTTCTAACGTACTGGGACGTAATGTAAAATATGTCTAACGGTGTATACACAAAACTTGTAAACCCTGTTTTGTTCCATTATCACCTCTACCTTTCCTTGACTTATTTCGTCAATATCACGTTGCAATGGAACTTTTCCAGAAACTTTTCTTATTTTGATTTTCCACATTTCCATGCAGCTTCACATTTGGATACCAGCATGTTTCCGCCATCTATGTCCGTAAATAGTTGCGACTGGAATGTGTTAACATCGTCTCTAACAGACTCTGATCTTTATGGACTCCAAAACTGGAGTTGTATTGCATCGCATCCTCCATCCTCCGACTCCTAAGCTGCTGAAGCTGGGTTATGTTGTTATATGCCTTCTTCTGTGCAGCAAAGAGCTTAACATAATGGGTGAGGGTGGGGAGGGTTGGGTTTTAGAGGAGTAAGGTACCAATCGTAAAAAGAAGAATCACGTCAACTACAAAATATTCTTAGTAGCTAAAATTCTAAAATAAGGCCCATGGCAGGATGAAAAAATGCTGATGAAAGAATCGGGTGCCTGCTTTATCGACGACTCTAATTGTTTTTTGGGTGGCAGACAACAGTACTGTTTTCGAGTGAGTATAGATGTAGAGTTCCGTTTTGTATTTTAGAAGAGTCGAGTCATCAGTTTTACTTGCCTCGATGCGAGCCGAGTCATAAATTCTGACGAGACATTTCTTATCGATATTCGCCAGTTCCACTCGCCATAACAAGGAAACGTAACACAAATGTTAAAACGTATTTAATACGCCCCAAATAGTCCGATAAATGATTATTTTTTAAATGTCACTTTTATGTTAATTTTTAGGAAAAAAAACGCTTGACTTTTATCAGTGCTGTATTTGAATAGGAAAGGAAAGGAAAGGAAAGGAATGAGAAAATTGAATCATACATGCATCTATAGTTTCACACTCCCGAATAGGGAAATTCATGAGACATATTTGAACAGTAGAATAACTTTTTGAAATGTGTAACAATTTTATATATTTAGACGTTAATTATGACATTTACTTCACATTATGTATCGTCCTAATTATTGTAAAGCGCGTGCGCGCTGCAATATTGGCACCTACATGACTGTACGTTGAAACTTAAAGTTTCATATAATCTATGTACATTGCAGTTTCAGAGGCTAGCTGCGTAGGCAACTTATTCTGAGCCTGTCACAGGGCTCACAAGCGCCCTCACTTTGTAGGTACCCACATGACTATACAGGCTCCCTGGTGTGTTGTCCGCCAACAAAATAACACCATGAGCAACCGAAAAGTTCTTCTTAATACTTTAAAACTGCAAGCACTCCTGCACGCGCATTACAATACTGCGTATTTGCAGGCAAATGCAGTTCTAGTTTAGTAGTTTATAATACAGCTTGGTTGTAAGCTTAGTATTGGCTTATTCAATGACATAGGGTCGCTTGCGCATATAGCACAACATATACAGTGTGATACTAACATTTAGGTTCAAATACAATTACGAGATACTTTAATCGTAAGATATACAAAGCCCCCAAAGACAAGAAAAATATGTTCTAGGACGTTTGGTAACATTCTTAGACCTTTGTGCCTTTAATTATTCACATACTCTGTTAACGTCTCCTCTTCAGTCTCTCTTGTTTAATGTATATATTAATTAATGTGGTCTTGCTATTCTTAAGGGAAAATTTATCTAACCATTTTTGTTCCTTCTTCTGTGTTTGCTTTATTTTAAGTTCATTTAAATTTCCCATAAGTTAAAGGATCTACCAATATGTTAAGGGATTTACCCATATGTTAAGGGATTTACACATATGTCAAGGGATTTTACCCATATGTTAAGGGATTTGCCTTATCAAGGATGTAAAAATATTAGTGGTTGGATGTTTCACATATTTTTCAATATCGTCTCGAATAAATGCTACTGTATATACTGCTATTATCATACCGACAAAGATTTATTGTCAGTTTAATTTTTTTCCTGGGGAGGGGGGGGGGGGGTGTCACGTTAATGTTATAGGCTACTCATGATTCCACTATAGGAATGGATTACTTCTGCAGTTATTAATTTCTGTTGTAGAAAAGTCAACTTCGTTTAATAACAGGACAAGTGATGCTGTCATTGTGCACAAGATTATTCTTAATCACCTTACTATTCTGCTGCGAAACTTAGGAAGGAATTTTTCTTACAAATATCTTTGGAAGATGTGAAAACAATAGTAAAAACAACTTCCACTTTCCATAACAAGAGTTCGGTGAGAGGTATAGTGATGAAATAACCAGTTATCAGGGGCATGTTATCTGACTGGTTAACTGGATCGGAACCGGCGGTGCTCTGCTGGGTCCGAGCTACCGAAGTCAATCGATTTTCACTTGGTCGCGAAATATGCTAGAGTTTCATCCAAGACGCCAAATGCGCTACATGTTTCAAGGCCCCAAGGGCCGCTGGTTGGATCGCTAATCCGGTAGTAATGCGTGCAGTTTTTTTAATTCACCATATTTTTTTTTATGTAATACAGTATCAACTGTTTTTGTTATTGTTTTATTTTGTTTATATTTCGCTTTGATTATTTTCTTGTTTTCTTTTTTATATCGGTTTGAGGTAACTACTACAATACTGAAAGCAAAACGGATAAATATAAAATACTTTTACCTAATGCTTTACTTGTCGTTCTTTTCGTCTGTATTTTAATATTATATAATAATAATAATAATCAGCAGTTATTTTTACGACGCTTAAGCGACCACAAATGTGGGAGAAGCCCGCAAGGGCTTATGGATTACAACTTACACGTCGGGTGGCTTCCAATTCAACACCCGATTATTCCATTCTTCCTTTTGTTTGGTAATGAGTTATAATAGAAGGGCGAGGTCTGCAAATAGAATCTAACTTTTAGTCCCTCGGCTACCATTTTCGTTAGAACCAAGACTTCTTGTAGAAAAGAAATCCATATAAAAGTGAACAAATATAACTTGTAATTTATTCGTGGAGACTGGTCTGGACTCACTGTTACGTCACCATGGCACAACAGCACATTATTATAATCATTAATTAATTGTGTTTTACCCCCTCAAACCAAACGTCACATGTCCTACTGCCCGTCAACGTTTCTTCGCTCAGCCACCCCCTCCTCCTCTCCCTCCCCAACCCATGAAAACCTCTTCCGCACCCACCCAGTTGGGACAATTATTTCTATACTGTAGTGTCATGTCCCGCTTCAGAGCACTCGTATTGTCAGTACGAGCAGTATGAATAGCATGTTTCTATCAGATCAAGGTTACGAACTGTTAGCACTGTCAATACCATGCTTTGAGAGCATGATATTGGAGAACAGTTTAGAGAGGTATTAGCATTAGGAAAAACTGGCTGCAGCAAATTGCATATTCATGCTAATTCATGCATATTCATTTCGGATATAATCTCCCGAAGAGAATAAGTCTTGGCCGAGAAAGAAACTATGTTGTTTTCATGAACCATTACATTCATGTATCTTAAAACGTAGCCGCTTATAAAATGAAACACCAACCATGTTGTACCAGGGGGAGGGGGAAGAGATGTTCGGTCATCGGAGGGGAGGGGGGTTAAGAGGTAGCTGTACTTTTGGTTAGTTCAATGGAGGGTTCTTAAATTTCAAAATGGAGTTATATTTTGCAACTTCTGAACCGATGTTGAAGACTTTCGACTGTTTAATGGTTGTGCGACATCTACATGTTGTAATTTTATTCATTGTACACTGGGATTTTTTTAAATATTCTATCTGCCAGTGGGGGTGATCCCCCTAACCCCCACCCCTCCCACCCCACCCCACCCAGAAGAATACGAGGTTTCCCCTATCTATACGTAAGTATGTGACAAATTTGGAAAGGGTGTCACAGTGTAAAGTGCATCATTAATTTCAAGTTATTAACCGCACTAGTAGATTCTGTTTTTGAACTAGTTTGCAGTTTGCATGCACAACGAATGATATCGCTCTCCATCGTGGCAGGTTGGCGGCGGTCGGCGTAAGTGGCACTGAGTGGCACTGAGTTTCAGCAACCAGCGCCATTCAGTAACTTGATTATCTTATTGACCAACACTCTCTGACTGCACCGACCAGTACGCCATAGCAGCGAAGATTTCTAAACATAGTCACATAATAACCCCAAACCATGCAGTTGGGTCACTGAAAAGCCCTCGGCGAACAGCCTAGTCCAAGCCCAGAGCCATACACAGGCGCGTAGCCAAGGGGGGCGAAGGGGACGACCACCCCCCCCCCGTCCCTTGAGCATATATTTTTGTACGTTTTTATGATATCGCTAGTAATTTCAAATAGAAAAATGCTTAGATGCAACTTGCAAGGCCTGGGAAGTGCCATTTCCAGCGGATCTGGGAGGCATTTTCGGTCAAAATGTTCTTGTACGCTTCGCGCCAATTTGTGGTGGCGCTACGCTTATATATGCCGAATCTGCGGCTCTGATAATTTGCCTACAGGTTCGCCCCTCCCTTGACAAATTCCTCGCTACGCGCTTGGCCATATATGGCACTGGTCCAAGTTGTACTTTTAAGCATTAAATTAATTTCTGGGTCAAACCAGGAAGGTCTACATAACACCTCTCTACAGTTTCAAACAAGTTAGAAGAATAAAATAGCATAGACTTTGTACACATTATGTTCCGTAGCACACATATTAACAATGGGTTTAATTAAAGTACAGTTAGTGTATACTGTACGTAACACACTCGTACAGAATCACACAACTACAACGTTGTTCCATTTCAACAGACTCACTTCACTTCAGTTTACAAAAAGGGATTTCACACAAACATGCATGAGATATTTCTATCGATTTCTGACTGTCACAGCACTTCGATTTTAGTCTCTCTTTTTTTTCAAATACATATATTTCTGTGAAATCAATCCATTCAGCCATCATTGCATTTACATATCTATATACCAATGAGAGATAAGCTTTCTCTTTCATATCTCTTTTCTACGTTTCCATCCATTCTGTATCATCAAACATAATGCTTAATTATTTTGCTTCAAATATCAGAACTCACCGATGCAAATGAATACATGTGTCATTCTTTGTAGCCTCATTCTTAAAAGCTATAGTCAATAAATCTTCAAACTCGGTGAGTGAGATTTATCACGTTTCACTCACGTGTAGGTTATAATGCACTTTTTCATGATTTACTACGTCATAAAGAATGTTTGTATAGAAACACATTTTCTGTTGTATATCGATGTCTTGCGCGTGTTGCACATGTGATGCAGGGGAATGGAAACTATACCGATTAACCGGCTCGATCCGAACCGGTACACCGCACGGGTCCGAGGCGACACTGAGATGCATGTAGTTTCATTCGAGGTGCCAAATTCGCCGACTTTTGGCCAGAGAACGGAGCCGGTCACTGAGCCAGTATAGTAGTCTATGCAGCACCAATTCGCTGTTACGTACATTGGTGTCATATTGGTTTTGTTTGCTCTTTGAGTGCGTGTGTTTTTTTTTTCAATTTCTCTTGTTTCCTTCCCCATCTTCCACCTTCTGTAAACCGCCATCACACAACCACTCACCCTCAAGTGCACATCCTCTCATATGATAATTAAAATATGAACGTCTGCCGTAAAGTCGATTTAAACTCCATCGCCTAGATACAGTAGTCTGGTGATAATCGGTAACCATGGCGATGTTAAGATCCCGCGTACGTCTTTGGTAGTGGTTCTAGCCACTGATGCTAGCTTACCAAAAACCGTGTCGTAAGAGACTGAAGAATAAGGTTTACCAGTGGTAAACCTAATAAAGAAGGTAAAAATTGGATGTATTAGTAATAACCTATACCTCTTTTGTGTGATTTTAATAACTTGCCTTGGTTATGTCCATTACAACATACATCCACATGTATAATGTACCATACAGAAAGAAGTTGTGCTTAAAAATTTGGACGTAAACGATTGACGCGCTCTTGGAAATTCCTCCTGAAAAAGATAACTTTCAGCATACCCAGCCGAAACCGCATGTTCATCTTAGCGTACATGAACGGGTTCACCATAGAATTAAGCCAGATGAGTCGCTGAAGAATTTCCCATACGAATGCAGGCGCCTGATAAACTGTCGATGTTTGTAACAAAACCAAGATGTGGTAAGGTAGCCAAAAGGCGACATAAACTGTTGTTAGAAATAGCAATTTTTTGGCAACTTTGGTGTGGTCCAGAGATTTGCTATGATCATTTCGCGTTCGTAACGCCGACTGCTGCTGATGATGGCTATCCTGACCCTGGTCACATGTTTGTTGATCGTACATAACGTATTTGACACCTCTATCGTTGATATTAGATAAGGAGCTGTCGTGGACATGGTTCGTCTCGAAATTATCATCGTGGAGTTGACTACCACCATCGAAATCATTGTCGATTATTCCAAACCCTTTATTCTCAATCGGGCACTGCTCTTCCATGGGTATTATTTGCATAGTGACCCCTGATGTCAGTTTGCCGACTTTATGCATACGTTCACGTTGTGGATAAGATTTATTTAGGTCAGGATTATTAAGTTTTCGATGGACCTTAAGAACTACCGTCGCATTTAGAGCCACTAGTAATACTATTGGTACGAAGAAGTCTAGGTTTTCCAAAATGATGGATAGTAACATATTATCGGTGTTTTGAGTTGCTACAAGACACTTTTCTGAGCCTCCCCTGCGATTTGTAGGACTGACAATGTCGTTGGTTGACACCGAATAAAGGATGGTGTACAACGTGGTGTAGATCCACACCAATATGACCACACCCCTCGCAATGGTGTGATTCTGTAGTCTCTTATATCTTAGCACATCGGATATCAGCCATAATCGATCAATACTGATAACAATGACAGTCACAACAGACATGTAAATCACAAAGTAGTGCATCGATAACCACGCAGCACAGAAGATATCACCGAATGGCCAGGAACCAATAGCCAAAGTTAAGAAATCCACTACCATCACGATCGATCCCACTAAAACATCCGATATCGACAAATTCAGGATAAATATATTTGCAACGGTATTTCGAACGAATTCGTTGAGGACGTAGGATGCTATGACGACGATATTGCCGCCAATTGTTGCTAATATTACAACCGCATAACACACCAGTAAAATGGTCCACGGGATTCCGTACGCCAAACGTGTCGTCGCGTCTTCTTCATGGAACAGTGACAGTGTGCAGTTGTTAGAATCCATGTTCACACAGCAGCAGCAGCAAAGATAGTCGGGATACTAAACGACTCTTTAGTTGGGGAACATCGAAATGAAACTAGTCTACAATAAACGAAGATTGATAATATCTCCTCTTCCGTGAACTTCAAACTAATTACTAAAACTCTCACAGCTTTCAGAGCAGCGGAAGTATGGAATTTTGTCGCCACCTCGTTGAAAGTGAAACACGCACTGTTTATCCACTACGGGGAAATCCAGATCAGTCCACTTTCTTTCATTAGTTTTTAACTAATCGACAATTTAAGACGTAAGCAGAAAAAAACTATACGAATATACAATAATTGCGAAAAAGAATTGAATTGATACAAAATAAATTTTCTATAGGACTCTAGAGACTGTCTTTATATAAGAGTGAATTTAGTTAATGAATTGAAAATATCCAAGGCTCGTGTGCATGAAGATGATCTCACGCTTCTATAAATCTCAAAGATCGATGCATTTTCTGCAATCTCACTCCTCAACCTGTCAACATGTATAGCGTCAGATGCAAGTAAAGATAATCAGTAATTTGAAGCAAGTAGCCTTTACAATTATGCGCCTTGAAGATTTTGTAGTTGGGAAGCAATTTAGTTATAATGAATTACAATTCCAGTGTTCGAGGTGATCTCACGTTCGCATAAATTTAAAAAAAAAAAATTAAAAAAACGAAATCCAGATCTGACACATTTTATTCTTTCCAAACTCAGCCAATGAACAGCCTACAATTTTCCAGACTAGTATTTTAGGCGGAGTGATTTTAGTAAATGTATAAGTATAAATACCAAAGGTTAGTGTGAAGATGATCATCTCCGCCCCTTATAATATAAATCTTAGGAAATCTAGATATCGTTTTCTCTAATCCTAATCCGAATTAATCCGAAGTGTTCTTATCAGCTATGAGGCTTCAGACTCTTGTAATTATATGGAAATCTACTTAATTAATAAACAATAATCATTTTGTTTATAGATGATCTTAACCTTGTGTAAAAATAGCATGTTTTGTAAACAGCTAAATTAATCAATCCATTAAGCAAAGTATGATTTAAAATCTGTAATTAGATATTCCCTGTGGTTGAATTTGGTGATTTGTGTACAAGTACAAAACAAAAACACAAGTGAACTCTAGAGTATTTAGCTAAATATGAGACTGGTTGATGAGGATTATGTATTTATATAAAATATTTTGGTTAAAAAAGTTAAAATTTATCCTATAAAGATGTAACGCTTGTTTTCGAAGTTAAAAAGATCTACGGCATCTGTGTTTATTGGATAACTACTGAGAAAGAGGTATACGGTAGTGTAAAAAGTATTAATTTTGCGTTAAGGAAGGTTTGGAGTGTTTCCATGTTTTTGTATCTTTGATATCCACTTTGAACATAACAACAAAAGGATGGAATGCTCTTGTGGTGGTGTCAATCAGTCAGCCAGTCAGTCAGTCAGCCAACCAGTCAGTCAGTCAGTCAGTCAGGCCGTCAGTCAATCAGTCAGTCAATCAGTCAATCAATCAGTCAGTCAGTCAATCAGTCAGTCAGTCAGTCAGTCAGTCAGTCAGCCAGCCAGTCAGTCAGTCAATCATTCTGTCTTTCAGTCAATCAGTCAGCCAGCCAGTCAGCCAGTCAGTCAGTCAGTCAGTCAGCCAGCCAGTCAGTCAGTCAATCATTCTGTCTTTCAGTCAGCCAGTCAGTCAGCCAGTCACTCAGTCAGTCAGTCAATCAGTCAGTCAGGCCGTCAGTCAATCAATCAGTCACTCAGTCAGTCAATCAGTCAGTCAGTCAGTCAGTCAGTCTATCAGTCAGTCAGCCAGTCAGTCAGCCAGCCAGTCAGTCAATCAGTCAGCCAGCCAGTCAGCCAGTCAGTCAGCTAGTCAGCGAGTGATTCAGTGAATCTAATCTGTATAGTCTAACCGTATCTCACACACCGATGGACTTGCAGACTGTATATTACAGCAAAATTGAGCACATCAGATGGATATGTTTGCCGGATTCTATTCGCTGGGCAAAATTGCTAATGATTTTATTTTTTAAATAGTGATAAAACCGTAAACTGATTGCTCCATTTCTGAGGACTTTTAGGCTACAGCCAAATGTCGAACACGATATAAAAATCTATCATTAAAATACTTTGATGTTGTTAACTTATTATGTTTAGACCGTTGTGTTTGTATTATCAGTGTAGGTACTTTCTTGCCATATCTCAATAAAACACATTGAGAACTGTTTGCCGGATTCTATTCGCTAGACAAAATTGCCAATGATTTTTTTTAAATACTGATAAAACCGTAAACTGATTGCTCCATTTCTGATGACTTTAAGGCTACAGCCAAATGTCGAACACAATATAAAAATCGATCATTAAAATACTTTGATGTTGTTAACTTATTATGTTTAGACCGTTGTGTTTGTATTATCAGTATAGGTACTTTCTTGCCATATCTCAATAAAACACAAGCAGAAATGCGGGTAGGTGTTTTAAGACACAAGTTTACATCACGTTACTATCCCTTGCTACTGTTTCCATGGTTTTGCCAAAAGGTTATGCAGGTCAGTAAAGGGTTTCACGTTATTTACACAGTATCTGCCTCGATGCCTGCATCATAGTATTCCCGAGTCCTGCAGTTTCACTATTTGCTACCTGTGACAATTCATACAGCCGAGAGTTGATAAATGGGGAATCTGTACTCGAACTGGGCAGACGTCATCATGATGACGTGGCCGAGCTTGACCCCCCCTCCATCCTCTCTATCCTCTCCGTCCTCCTGATAGGCAGTATGATGACTAGCCAAAGATATGTATTATGGATTGAAGCCATGATGACTAGCCAAAGATATGCATTATGAATTGAAGGTATGATGACTAGCCAATGATATGCATTATAGATTGAAGGCATCATGACTAGCCAAAGATATGTATTATGGATTGAAGGTATGATGACTAGCCAATGATATGCATTATAGATTGAAGGTATGGTGACTAGCCAAAGATATGCATTATAGATTGAAGGCAAGATGACTAGCCAATGATATGCATTATAGATTGCAGGCATGATGTCTCTAGCCAAAGATATGCACTATATATTGGCAGTATGATGACTAGCCAATGATATGCAATATAGATTGAAGGTATGGTAACTAGCCAATGATATGCATTATAGATTGACAGTATGATGACTAGACAATGATATGCATTATAGATTGGCAGTATGATGACTAGCCAAAGATATGCACTATGGATTGGCAGTATGATGACTAGCCAAAGATATGCATTATAGATTGGCAGTATGATGACTAGCCAATGATATGCATTATAGATTGAAGGTATGATGACTAGCCAAAGATATGCATTATGGATTGGCAGTATGATGACTAGCCGATGATATGCATTATAGATTGAAGGCAAGATGACTAGCCAAAGATATGCATTATGGATTGGCAGTATGATGACTAGCCAAAGATATGCATTATAGATTGGCAGTATGATGACTAGCCAATGATATGCATTATAGATTGAAGGTATGATGACTAGCCAAAGATATGCATTATAGATTGGCAGTATGAAGACTAGCCAAAGATATGCATAATAGATTGAAGGCAAGATGACTAGCCAAAGATATGTATTATGGATTGGCAGTATGATGACTAGCCAAAGATATGCATTATAGATTGAAGGTATGGTGACTAGCCAATGATATGCATTATAGATTGAAGGTATGATGACTAGCCAAAGATATGACATATTGAATGGCAGTATGATGACTAGCCAAAGATATGCATTATAGATTGGCAGTATGATGACTAGCCAATGATATGTATTATAGATTGAAGGTATGATGACTAGTCAAAGATATGCGTTATGGATTGAAGGTATTCTAATGAAGGAAATCATCAAGGTATATAGTCAATTGATCACACTCTGTGACGAATTAGCTAGAGCATTGCCACTTGCTGTATTTCCATGGATTCATTACGCTGAATTAAATGTGGCAATCGCGGACTGCTCTTGCATAGCAACAGGCCCTGAGATACTATAGTTCCATTTTTAAGAAACCTTATCACCTACAGACTGACGTTTTCCATTACGTAATTTTGTTTATGAAAAAATAACCTCAGTTTCGTTCAGTTGATCACGCGATTGGACTGTTCCATGTGGGGGTGGTTTCCCCGCAGTTTTCTTTGTCTTGAAAATTCCACAAAATTTTGAAAACCAAGAACAAGACTTCTGTTGACGAACGTACGTGGAATTCGGAGTACTCAGCTCCAACGCCGTTTGACATCTATGGCTTCATAGACCACTGGACTTGTCCCTAGAATTAGCAAACCCAGCTGAACGACCAGTTGCAAATGGCGAAGATCATATGAAACAAGCAGACTTCATGTTAACAATGAAAACTTAAATACAATTTAAAAAAAAACTTGATAGTGTTATAAGCAGATGGCTGAAGAAACGCCAAACGTTCAAAACTTCTGCATGGTCATTGCACAAGCTAAATCAACAAGCTTTCATCTTTAAAGGTCTGCCGACACATATATGAGCAACATTGTCCTAATTACTCTTATAGACATTATAAATCATAAGAATAGCTGCGACTCCCATCAAAATCCATCAAAGATAGACCAGTTAACAAGTCTTCTCTTAATTCTAGTTCCATAAGTATGAATAAACATTAGCTAATTATGCACACTGATGATGTAAAGGGAGTGACTGCCTTGTTTTCTGTTATGTTATCCCTCCGTTTTCACAACCTTCGTTCCAAGGATGCTGAAGACAGGATTTTGACCTAAGGCGATTTTTTGAAATATTAAATTGTCTTCTTTGAAAAGAGGAACATCACAATTATACCAAATGATATATATGGGCTTGTAATTATGGGTTAACTTATTAAAGCCTAAAATAACAAATTTCGATGAGTGCAACACTATACGTCCTAGTTTGCACATATTTAATGAGTTTCCCAGATTTATTATAAATTCTCATCATCATCATCATCGTCATCGTCACCGTCGTCGTCGTCGTCATCATCGTCATCATCATCATCATCATCATCATCATCATCATCATCATCATCATCATCATCATCATTGTCATCATCATCATCTTCAGCAGCAGTAGCAGCAGCAGCAGGTATTTGTACGACGCTTAATTAAGCAACCACAAATGTCGGAGATACTTGCAAAAGTTTATGGTTTACAAGTTACACGTCGGGTGGCTTCCAATTCAACGTTTTAGCTCAAATTTGGAATCCTTTTTCAATTTAGAAAGTCATTTGAGATGGGAAAACCATAGATTGCTCTTGGATGAGAACCCCACCTTACTATGACCCGGCCGAGAATCGAACCCCGAACCTCCCGATTGCTTAGCCTCATTGCTTCATATGCCACCGCCTTTATCCACTCTGCCACAGCACCGGTATATGTGTATATCTTGGAAACGAAAGAGCTTTTCAAAAACTTTCAACAGATTTTGAATGAGATTATAACACACAACAACCGTACTGAATATGGGGCAATTAACTATAGTGGCGCCGGAATTTTGGCTGCTTGTAATCCACCGTAATTTTACATTAACGCATAATTTTGCCGTTTTCTGCGCTTGTTAATTCACGCCCTTTTTTTAAAATCACGGTCAGTGTCGAACCGTTAATAAACGATGATTCCTAACTCGTAAAATAACGTCTTTACGTTTTGCTACTGGCAACTGTTAAAGTACATCGCCCAACCGGAATCCTGGCTGCCGATATTTTACCGTAAAATTACAACATTATTTTTTATATTTTACACTGTAGGTGTCCGTATACTTTAAATTCAATATTTTGCTAGTTAATTGTAAAAACAGGTGTAACATATGTATTACTGTGAACTTGATAACTATACCTAGGCCCCTAGCTTATCACAATTTCATAGCAGATTACAAATTTAAAGCTGTACTAATTTTGATACAAGAATTTTGATTGAAGTTGTTTGCATATAATCTTCAAATTTGGAGATTGGTCAATTGCCATATTTTCACCTTTATTAGTTTCGCATAGAGATCGCTGCAAGAGTAATCTTAAATAAATTGATGGGAAGTGAAGTTGTTTTCATAGAACGAAAATATGCAGCTGTTTTAAAGTATATGGCAACTTTTGTACGACTTCTTTATAGTAAAACTATATATTCATGTCTTTGAATGTTTCCCAAAAAATTATGTTATTTGTTTATTAAACAAATAAGCTAAAATATACCTTACTTATAATTTCTATTGTGTTTTGTGATTCTCTTCAATCTTGTTGATTTTACCGGAAATAAATGTATACCAATTCTTTTTAGTTGCTTTACAAGAACTTCAAATTAATAGCCGTAGGGCAAGAGTTGGAACGTGACATGCTGCCTATTTTATGATTGGATTCCGAGGGGTTAAGGTTACCGCGACATAAACAGGATTTATAACCGGTAAATCAATTTTCGCTAGAAATAATAATAATAATATTTTAAAACATAAGTATATCGTACAGCCTACATTTGTTACTTTCATTCATTTTAATCACCTGTTACCACCACCAAACACATAAATACTTGATATGCTTTTTAATTTTGTTAGTGAGTTATAAACAGGTTACAGGGAAAATTAAACGCTATTGAAAAGTATAGTGAACACAGAACGTTAGAGAGATTTTCAACAAAGGAATTATTATTACATAACCTCCCGCGGGCAAATATAGTTCATGATTAGATAATACATACTATAGCTAAACTGAACTATTGTTCATGAAATATTGTTTTCTTCTCTGCGGAATTTTTTTGGCATATATCCATTTTTTATATGGGGAGGGGGAGGGGTGGGGTGGGGTGAGTATAGAATCTAAAATACATATGGGGTGTAGGCAAGTGTGTTACACTGTTAAAAATATCGGTAATTTTACAGGCATATTTTTACAGAAATGTTGTGTTTTCTCTATTTGACATAAATTGTCTGTTACTTGATGATATAACTGTAATTTGAAGAACGTAAACTGTAATATTACATATCAAAAATGTTTAAATTAGGAAACATTAGTTTTTGTTTTTCTACCTTTATATCCTGCTTTTATATGATTTTTTTTTTACAAAAAAGGACTGTAAAACAACAGTTATGTAAAATTACATGTCAATTTACATATTTTGTTGATATTAACAGAACACAAATGTATTTGTAATTCATCAACATAATTTCCTATTTTTAAATATTACGTTCTGTTATTTTACGACTTTTTCACAAAGTGTTTGTAAAATAACAATTCCGTAAAAAAATATGTTAAGTTATATTCCCTTTTACAAAATGATCG
>JAIPMN010003784.1:0-10205 GCA_020650975.1 Apostichopus californicus | reverse complement strand
TATATATATTGCATTAATTACCTATACATATACGTTCCTTGACGAGAAATAACAATCTTCATAGTCAACAGGCGTGATCCGAGGAGTTTTAACAACTATAAGGTGTCAAACCATGCCTTCCTATCACAAATCTTCACATCCTAAGGATATTCAATAGGATATTTTTCAACCCACACTAGAATATCAAATATACATATTAGCGCAACCTTGTGTTGAAACCTAAGCCTATAATATTTATTCTATATATGCCTCATAATGCTCCATATTAAAATTTAAAATTAAAAACAAAAATAAATTAAAAACAAAAATATAGATATATATATATTTTTTATTTATTTTTATCTGGGAGAGGTCTACCACCCGCCCTACATGGGAATCGACTCCATCGTTCCCTCTATCACATCCCATTCTGGATCCGCCTTTGTATAATATTTCCATGTTCCCTTATTTTGAAGAAGCTTGTGTAAAATTTATGCCAACCATTCATTTCTCTGACGTACATTAGGAACTACGTTACATAATCATGCATTAATTCATTATCAATTACTGTCCACAAACATACGTATACATGTGTTCGTTACTGCATATCACATCATTATTGACTTAGCGCCTATCAGTATGAACACAAGTCTCCTTCGAAATCCTATCAAACTATGCTATTCTCTGGCTGAGTGGCTGACTGAAGGATTATCGATATAGCTTTTGTGGTTATCCGTCAAAAGTGTAAAGGCGGAGCCGAGATATTTACTGCAATCATTCTTTTATATAGTCAAAGACTCCCTTCGGCATACTTATGTGGAAGTCATTGTCATTGCAGAGCGTGGGAAGCTGTCATCAAATCTATTGGATTTCTCTTTCATAGAAAATAAAAACCACTTCAGTCGAATAAAGAGAAGCTTGCTCTACACTCCGATATCCGGTTTACAAGTATCAACCATTGGGCAAGACGGAGGTCTAAAAAGCTGCAGCAAAAGGGATTACATCATTATTTGAATGATTAAGTCAAAATTTCACAGACGGGCGAATTTCCCCGACTAATAAAGTGAAGCCCTTATCAAACACCCATCAGAAAAAGAAAAAAAAAGCGCCGCGGGTAAGGAACACACTGCTAATGTTTAGACTATACTGAACGTGACTATATACAGTGACTGGTCTTGCAGAGAGCTGGAAAAGATTTGGGCTATGATGTTTATAGAAGATGTAGCACTTCGGCGCGTTAATTTTCTAGAATGTTTTCAAAGAAAATGTAACGACTTTTTTTGGCCTCGCTTTGTCATCCTATTGCGATCTGAAAGTCATTTATTCATGGACAAGAGGCAGATTTATGTGTTGTAACATGACTACGAATGCTAATACATTGACAATGAGCTTAGTAATACACTGTAAATGTAATTACAGAAATGTAACGAGTTTTCATGTTGTTACATTACTCAGCGACGAATGTCATTCATTCACTTGAGTCAATTGTTGTTGACTAACATGACTATAGATACTAGTCTACTAAACTGAATTCAACATTAATGTACGAATTGTAATAACAGTAATGTGACGAGTTTTCTCGTTGTTAGATTACTCAGAGATAAATGTTGTTCATTCACATGAGTTAGTGGTTGTCGACTAACATGACTATAAATGGTAGTCTACTAAAATGCACTCATTGTTATTGTATACATTAATTGTACTAACAGATCAATTAACGAGAGTTATACTTTTCACGCACTTAGAGTTTAATATCGTTTATTCAGTACGCATGAGTCAAGTTAATAATGAGTAACGTGACCACGACTGCTGGTACATTATTATAGTATACATTGTGGTAACAGAAATTTAGAGCGTTTTCTCGCTGTTAGACTACACAAATATTAATGTCGTTTTTCAAATATGTTAAAGTTTGTCTTGATTAACATGATTATAAATGCTAGTCTCCTGCAATGAGTTCATTGCCTCCATTTAAAATGTTAAAAGAGACATGCATAATGATTTCTGTCGCATCAATTTTTCTGAAATATTAATTAATTAGATTCCATGCTGGCAGCGTTGTGTATACTAACATGCATGACTATAAATAATAATTTACGGAAGATAAACTCATCTATAACAGAAAACGTAACCAATGGTTGCTTTAAGGTGTCTAACTTGATTACGAATGACTATCTACTGTAGATGAACTCAAGTTTTACTGTAGAAAGCAAAACAGAAATGTAACAAGTGCTTCGCGGCTATCCCATCACATAACGCTCTATATCATACAAAGTCACGTAATATAGATTCATGTTCACTAAAATAGCTATAAAAGATCATTTATTCAGATGAACTTACTGTTTATTGTATACAATGTTATGAAAAAATATGTATATCTAGTTCTGATGCCACAAACCAATCACTCCGAGATTAATCATTGTCATTCAATCATATCGCTAATTTCCAATGTGTTCATTAATATGGCTGCAACTACTGAAGTACTGAAGATGAGCTTAGCGTTACTGCAAATAATGTTATGAAATTTTCGTCGCGACAACATTACCCAGATATGAATCTTGTTTATTGACATAAGCAAGTGGTATGTTGCATTATCTTATCATAAAATATTAACCTACTGAAGATGACGTCACTATTCTTGTAGTGTAGAAAATATCACAACTAACATGTAGCAAAAGTTTCGGAGCTTAATATTATTACATTCATATGGGCTAGCTTAAGTTTATGTTGTATTGGCTAAAATGTTTACTACAGTTCAAATAGAGTAAAAACCCAACGTTCCTGGATTAATTAAAATTATATCGATCCAGAGGAGGCATTTGGTTTTCTCGGAAGCAAAATCATTGACTAACGTCGTGCAGGTTTATGTGGAGTTCAGGCGGATGGCGGTTTGTAATGACATCATGATCTTGAAAAAGCTTAACTGTAATACATTATAATCTGCTCGCTGATTTGTCCTTGAAATATGATACCTAAGTTGACTTAGCTGTCAATGTACTCTTAACTAAAGGTTTCAGTACATGATTTTTATTACAGTGATAATACACGTCTCATCAAAATTATGAACCAATATTACATTAAGAAATGTTCACAATTTATTTTCTGCTAAACTCGTCTCTTACAAAATGAAATAGAAATATGATATCAAGATATGGATTTGCACCCGCTGCTGGAGAAAATACATAACATTTTCTACGAAGTCAATTTGACCAAAAAAATATCCCTTTCAACTCTTCTCGAAATTCAAGTCATTTCTAATCAAACTTGTGGTCAATAGGAGTATAATATATTGTGACGTTTATAACTTAATGAAGAGGACCTTATATAGCAACAACGCTTTAATACTTTCGATTGCTAAAACGTTACTTGTGTAGTAGGACTATTCGTAATCCATTGGAATACCAAATGAAATTCGTCTTATTAAAAAAAGGAGTCATTTTCACGCGGATTATAAAATGATTTTGACATTATAAACTACAGAAAGTGGCATCGGTGGCTACTGACTTAATTAAAAACCTATAATCGAGCGTACGATACTCAAAGGTGAACTTTTAATGAATTTCTTTTCATCGGTTGGAGATATATACAAGCAGCAAATGAGGGTACATCAGTATGAGTACCAGTGCAAGTAGAATGCCCTTTGATTTGAGCAGGGGAACTTAATCTCACACTATGGTACACATTAGTATGAGTACAAAGTGCTTATCGCGGGAATGTTTACGAATCGTATAACATACCCCAGTGACACCTAGTATTCTTGACAACCTTTTACAAGCTACACTGTGTACTTTTTCTCAACCATGCACTTACAATGCTTCCTAAAATTATTTTATCGCCATCATGCAAACCGGATATATAATCTATTGTTTTCTTTGAAATTTTACCGTCTAATTTTATACTCCACAATTGGATGCATTCATAATGTAAATATACCATAGGTATTGGTATTGTATCAACTTCACATCCCCTTTAGACAAACTAGTAACCCTATTCAATCCAAGGTCAAATCAATAGACTGAAAAAAAAACATTATTTGTCAGTGTGCAACTATGACATCACACCTGTTTGCTTCAAGTTCACTTTTGGTAGAATATCAGATAACTTCAACTGTCAATATCTCAAAAACAGTACATAGGAATTGAATGCAAATTTCACTAGAATGCTTAAATTATGTTCCTCTGTAACATATCAAAAAACCTTTTACATTCTTTTAAGTAACATTATCATGATTCAAAAGCACTCAATCAAGACGAGTATTCATAATGCTGGACAGTTGGCATGCTAGCGTGACGTGAGTCCTAAGGGCTGTTATTATAACAACCTATATACGAAGTCATTCTTAAGCTTTGTATCCGCATTTTACACGGTATAGTATGGCGCACTGTCAAAAAAAAACGACTGAATAAAGTCTAAACCGTTAATATTCTAGTCTAGACTAGAGAAAAGTTGTAGTCTAGATCAGAGATATTTTGATCATTTTAAAAATTTAAGAAGCTTATTGATTAAAATTACTGCAGGATTATTGAGTAATATTTTCATCGTTCAGTTTTTCCTTCATGTCATCTTAGTACAAGAGAAGTAAATTATTTACAACCTTGGAACAGCTGATCATTTCTCGGAGTAAGTTTCACGGAAATGAAATTTTCAAGCACGAGAAAGAATCTTTCTAATAACAAAGATTTGATCATTGAGCTAGGGATAATTACATTCATTAATCAATCCTATATGTACAATGTTGTCGGCTTCATGGTTTAAAGTAAAGCTTCAGCTTAATAAAAAATCTCATGTTTTTTTCCATCAAGATAAAAAAGACAAAAAAAATACATAAAAAAGTTTCAACCCATAAAAACAGAGAGACGTTTATCGACAGATCAATGTGCCTCTTTAAATTTCTTTTCAGTGCGTCACATTAGAGCACGCCTTAATTTCATTTAACATAGTTTTAGAAAACCACAAAGCAAACAGCCGGAATTTAGGTTTGTATATAGACTTCAAAACTATGTCACATGTTGACGGCATGTTTTACTTTGTAAAGCAATACATATCAGACAAACATGTCTATAGAACACTATAGGGGAAGTATGTTTCAGCCAGAAATATCTTTAAGGTGATTTCTGTTAAGAGAGATTGTGACACACATAGGGAATACAAAGGCATTACCCAATGCTAGGTGAAAACGCCACCTCATTAACTTTTCCCTGACTCAAGATACGGCTGTTTGAAAGTGATTTATGTTAGTCAGATGAGCTCGTCATCATTCCAGTAAATAGATCACAATAAAGTCGTTTGTGATATTTTTCGTGACAGAAGAATGGTTTACTTTACTTTCCTTTCTCTGTTTTTGCTGTTGATTTGTCCAGGAGAAGTCATCCAACTGTATTGTTTGTTTAACCGTTCATCTAACCTGAATTTCAAAGCTTTAACACAATTTTACCACAATGTAGTGTAATGTATTTAATGTAGCGTAATGCATGAAATGTAGCGTAATTTATGTAATGTAGCGTAATATATGTAATGTAGCGTTATGCAATGCAGTGTAATGCAGTGCAGTGCAATACAGTGCAGTACGGTGCAATGTAAAGTTTTACGTAGTGGTAAGCATTGTCCGTCATGTAAGCGTTAAGCCGGCTCTCTTAGTACGAGGAAAGCCACCCAAGATAGTGCATATGTTTGAAAGCCAATCATTTTGATCCAATCTCAACCCCACTCCCTCACATTGAGACTGTAACCATGTGATCATGTCAAGTGAGGTATCACGTGCCCCTTCGAAAGGGAATAAGTACTAATGCACGTCATTCAAAGTCAATGTGAGGGTATGTTTAAAAAAAAACGAAATCCCAAAATAGTGCAAAGAGACTATAGAAAGTGCTTCATATTTACATGAACAGACTAGGTATGCAAGAAATTTATATTTAGTTGTGAAGTACAAATGCGTTTGAAGAGTACACGTAACCTCCAAATTGTCATGGAGGCTATATCTACTTCGATATCGTATAGACATTTTTTGCTTTCAATTTTTACGATACATATCCTCAAGAGGACTTTTTATACGAAAAAAAGTATGAAAAGAAACCCACATTTGGGATTTTCTTTCCCAAACAAAAAGCAGTATTATATAGTCAAATATTGTAATTGTGTCGAATGAATTTCCTCTTATTCTGTCGTTTATTTCGCCAAATTTGTATTATTGTGATGTAAATGATCTATTTGCTATTTTAATCATTATTTACTTTTAATAGTGTTTCTTGAAGCTATTTCAACATCTGATTCCTGACTGCTCTAAAATGCCAATATATGTTTGTTTGGATGAACTATAAGGTCGAAACCTTTCACTATTTATTCAGTTATTTGAGTCCAAAAACAGATCTCGCATTTCTGCACGGAAGTAACCTTGCACTTTAAATTATTGCAGGCCAAGCAATATTTGTGTACACAGGATGTCAGTGTAGTGTTAGAAGTTTCCAAAAACTTGTCGTCCCGATGTTAGTAGTAAACGATATTTTTAATTCGTTTTAATAAAAGAAATGGTAGTCTGTGTATTCCATACGGCTCATTCAACCTAAGTCTAGCTTAGCACTATGCATATGAGTGGTTGGTTGTGTTCTATACGGTCTCAATGCTAAACCTATGTATAACCTATATATAACGCTATGTATACGAGTGGTTGTGGTCTCAATGCTCAACCTAGGCCTAGCTTAGGTCTCTGAGACAATATGCATATGAGTGGTGTGGTTGGTTGTGTTCCGTGTGCTCTCAATGCTCAACCTATGTCTAACCTAGGTATATAACGTTATGTATACGAGTGATTGTGGTCTCAATGCTCAACCTAGGTCTAGTTTAGGTCTCTGACAATATACATATGAGTGGTGTGGTTGGTTGTGTTCTGTGCGGTCTCAATGCTCAACCTAGGTCTAGTTTAGGTCTCTGACATTATACATATGAGTGGTGTGGTGGTTGTGTTCTATACGGTCTCAATTCCCAACATAGGTGTTACCTAGATCTATGACATTATGCATATTAAGTGGTTGGTTTGTTCTGTACGAACTCAATGATCAACCTAGGTCTAGCTTAGGTCTATGACACTATATGCATACAGTAGTTGGTTGTGTACTGTTCAGTATCAATGCTCAACCTATGTCTAACCTAAGTATAAACTCATACACATGAGTGGTTGGTGTGTTCTGTACGGTCTCAATTCTCAACCTAGGTCTAGCTTAGATCTATGCCACTACGCATTAAAGTGGTTAGTTGTGTTCTGTACGGTCTCCATATTCAACCTATGTCCAACCTCGGTCTATAACACTATGCATATATGAGTGGTTGGTTTGTTCTGTACTGTGTCAATGCTAAAGTAGGTTACGAAGTATTTCACAGAAATCAACTTAACAGAAACCAAGCTATATAATAACGTACTCTACTCAGCACTGTTTATTGTATCCTTCTTGTTTGTTTCTTCCTTTTTGTTTGGGGAGGGGGGGGGGAGGGGGGTTAGGTGGTGGTGAGAGAGGTTGTGTTAGATGACTCCGGTGAAACGTCCTCTGGTTTCATCTATCATATTTTCATTACCTTATCTTACGTTCAAAAGCTACACTGTTAAACCTATTCTAAAATGTCACTGTTATTTGTTCATTGTTGCGCATTTCCGATATTTTTATAACAAAACTTGAACACAGTGTTTTATAGCTTTGCCAAGTCTGTAGGTAATCCATTTAGAAAACATATGACCAATATTTCTAAATGGATGACATAAAACATTGTGTTCAATGTTTCTTCCTTCAGAGCAAATCCACTACATTGGAACAAATTCTTTACAGAGTCAACGACCTTCACGGATCAGTCAATTAAAGGCTTTCCAATATTTTACCTTAGTTGAGTCTGTATCGACACCTGGGCTAAGTAAAGTACTTAATTAACGGGCGTTTGTGAACCATAAATGGATGTTTTGTATTGATGTGTGAAACGAAATTGATGGATTGTGTTATAGTTTACGTTTTGCATCAAGGACCAATTATGAATTATTCCTATCAAATGAGTCACCAAACCTATCACTGTATTGTTAATATACACACAAATCGTGTTTGTACATTACAAATTTTTTTTTTTTTTATTTATTAATTTTTTTATTCGCATTTTTATCCAGGGTTGCTTATTCAGCATACGTCACATGTGTGTGACGTTTGAATTTTATGGGGAGAAAATGAGAAAAATGTCATTGATTCAGAGCTGGTAAGAACAATTAAACCATAGTCACTGTTGCATCGTGCTGTAAAATTCCATACGGTTTGAAATTTTCTCATTTTTTGTGTCATTCATTTTACTAATGCAATGAAATTTATCCGGACGGTAAAATTTGCACTTCCAATTGGAATTGACGGATTAACTATTCACTCCCGTAATAATTAGCGATCCTTTCTTTCAATCAATTAGAGAGTTGCCTTATTCTAATCAAAGTACAATCATGGTTTGAAGAAGACGAAGATTTGTTGGCTAAAAATTATATAAGTTAAGAAAATAGACTGCAGCTGTAATTTTAAACACAGTAAAAGTATTATGACAGGCTTCCGCGATCCCTCGTTACATTTCACGGACGAATAATAAATGTTGAATTGGTCGTTTCGTTCTTGTAAAAGGGAACACATCAAAGCCAGCTTTTCACGCTTGATATTCTAAACGTTAGTTCGACCATGACTTATTTCGCCTCTGATTAATAAAAAAAAAAAAAAAATCTCCAAACTGCTGCTGTGTGAGCAACAGTGGACATTCTGTCTCCTGAACTGTGGAGCGTGAGAGGTTGTACAATCTGTCATGACGATCATTGGTGTCATGTGAAATATAACGTCTATAAGATTCATGAATATTCATGAGAAATCATATACCATTTGTCTTTTTTTTATATTAATATAGATTGAACAGATATTATGTTAAGGAATATCCCCACTCTGGGCGGCTAATATATCGTGGCACAACAACAACAAAGGCATGAAAGATAGTTTAAGAGTAAGTTTAGAATTATCTCATTAATCCTTGAGTTGTTTCATTCCCTAGCAAGGCTAGCATCATACCTTCCGTCGGTGGTTACCAAAATCACAGGCGAGGAAACGGCAGATTAAATATCATAAACCATGTCAATAATATGAACTTGAAAATGAGTTATATACACGCGCAATTTTGTTTATTGTTTTGAGATTTGGAGTTCATTTTTTGAGAGTGCTCACAAATGCTGATTTCTTTTCAAGAGTCCATTTTCGTCTTATCAAGGAAGAAATCCTTAAGGCTTTGGTAACTCTTATATATGTTGAACAAACCTATTACATCTAGAGGTAGATTTCATCAAATCGTTCCTCCCTCGTAAGAGCAAAGTTCAGTCCTTTCAAGAAAATCATCACACAAGGACACTTTCAACGTCTGAAATTTCTCCCTCCCCTCTTTAGAAATTAAGATTGTATTCAATAATGATTGCTGCCAATTTTAGATATGTCTACATGTTTCTGCCTTCATCGATTCCATATGGGCATATATTACAATATGTTATGTTATTTCAAGATATTACAATATAAAAAAGGTCATTCCATATATTTGATGGATATGCTACAAAAACCAACCTTTTACGTCTCAATACACTTTATTACTCTGGAAGCCACCTCGCATCAAATTCTCATTAAAATAGCAAGAATTATGATACACAGAAGATGATCTATTATCGGCATGTTCCGAATCAGACCAAATTGGTCATCTTGTCTCGATATAAAACGAATTATCAAGACAAGTCTTCGGCTTGTTTTTAATCCATATATAGCAAGAATTTCGTACAAGGTTGTTTAATTAATTATGTTTTATTTATTATTGTTTTGTATACAACAGAAATAAATGTGCTGAGAAATACCCATGGGATATACAAGGACATTAAGAGTTTTTCCTTATTTTATCAAATGTTCTATTCCAGAATCCATTGACATTGGGTTTTTTTTTAAATTTTGAGTAATGCACAACAGTATTAAAATAGTAGTATATCTATGTTATGGAATGAACTTGATAGTGTTAAGTGGCTTGAAAATGCACTTGCACTGTATCAGAAGAGAAGCAAAATAAACTGAAGTGATGTAGTGTAGTGTAATGCAGTGTATTGTATTGCAGTGCAGAGCAGTATACCGCTCACTGGGGAAGGAGGGAAGGAGGGAAGGAGGGAAGGAGGGAAGGAGGGAAGGAGGGAAGGAGGGAAGGAGGGA
>JAIPMN010003781.1:27262-77571 GCA_020650975.1 Apostichopus californicus | reverse complement strand
TTTTGCCTCTAAAATTTGACGAAGATTCACTTTCCTTAAACCACTTGCATTGCTAGTCTCGTCGAGATAAACCTCCGTGGAATGAGTTTTGTTCACTGCAGGAAAAGACTGTATTCCGTAGCATTTGGTTATGTCCGGTCGAGGCAAAACTCTGTGGCATTGGTCAACCAGCGTCTGGTGTGCGCAGACCGAAGGAAATTGGTCATAAACAACAAATTTGGAAGTGAAGCTAGAAGACGATTCTGTCCATCCAGCAAGTTAAGAGCCGTCTTAATTTAGTGTTTGCAGTCAAGGCAACACCTTTTATCTGTTCTATCTGCTCTGTTTTTTCCAGCAGTTGAAGGCCATCGATATTTACATTTCATGATTGCAAAGTTTGCCGTGATTGTTTGTTCCTCAATCTCATGATTACTGCAATTCCCAAGAAGCCGATGGAACATCTCTTTTCTTGTCTGGTTGAATAAGTTCAGTGACAATGCAAAGAGTTACGATAAAGTTCTGTGAACCGACACGGCCAACTCCCCCCCCCCCTTCAAGTGTCCATGGAGTCTAGTGCGGGAAACGCTCCCACTGTGTCTAGCTGCATACACTTACACGCACATCCAGTGACGGGACATTCGGAATGTGTGCTGCAAAAGAAAAGGCAGGGGAAAAAAACATGAACTGGTCAAAAATCCTGGAGAGACTTAGGCTGAGAATGAATAGCTCCAGAATAAAGAGCAGGGAAAACTTAAGTGTCATCATTTTGCAAAGCAAATTTTGACGTAGATAGTTAAAACAAAAATTGAAACCACTTTTTGTAAAAAATGATAGAAAAAAAGCTGTTACACTTTTTGAGGATTTGTTTAGCAATTCGGTCACATCTGCATATGGAGGTGGGGTGGGGGGGGGGAAGGTGAGCATCAAGATTGGGGCACCAATTCCCTCTCCCTCCATGTGACCCACTGTGATGCTGCCACTTTATGTAGTACAAACAGGATATCCCTACCGATTCTACTGTTCCTACAAGTCTGTTGAACTGTCACATGAAAGTATCGTGTGTAAAAAAAACCTGTCCTGACCGGGTTGCTATCTTACGATCACCACTTACCTAAACCAATCCCGAAGGTGACAGCCATGTCCACCATGTCTGCACGACTGACACCAGGTGAACCATACATCAAAGCTGGCCTTTACCGCATTATCTCCTGTAATATGAGATAAACAGAGAAAAGGAGCACTTTGTTTGAAATTGTAATAAAACCTGTACGTTCCAAACGAAGGAAACGACCAAATAATCATTTCTGGTCTGTTATGAAATCGGAAATGGGTGACTTGATTCTCTTAATTTATTTATAATTTTTCAAACAACTTGTTTGTGCCAGGTAGGTTGCCATGGTGTTGAAGACGATTTTGCGTTTGCTTGGTTATTTGAATGTAAACTCTCATCCATCAGATTGGGTTGGGGGAGGTTAAATGGCAGACTCTGGATAAGGAAGGGGAGAGAAAAATGACCTTATGGGCCTGCCTCATAATAGGCTGAATACTAATCTAAAGAGAAGAAATATGTAGGCTGGAGTTAGATCGTAGAATCACCCCCCCCCCCTCCCGAGAGTATGGGTAACCGGGGCATGTTCTGGTGAAAAGCTTGCAATTAATTCACTTCTATAGTAAACTGGTACAAAGAAATTTTAGACCTCTACTACAAGCAATACTTTCTGCTATTCCTTTGTTATTTTCATACAAAAATATATCCTCTGCTATTCGGCGTCAAGTAGTAAATACACTACTAGCCTAATGTATAATCTCACCGAAGATGTTTTACACTTGTTTAAGACATCTCTCTGACAAAATATACTCTAGGAGGGAAATTCTCCATTGCTACAAAGGTAATCACCAACAAATATAACATGAAATAATGTATTATGAATTGCATTCCTTTTCCTAAGTATGACCTAAGCTTAACTTAACAAGCATAAACTAAACTAAATACACAAATATCCCTTATGAACATAAGAAGGTGACCCTCTTACCTCCCCCTGCACTGCTCTGCAATGCCTTGCTTGATTTATTCCTTTGAGGTAAAAGCTTTGAGGTTCCTGAAGTAGTGCCCATATTCATTTGACATAGAGAGCAACGAGGGAGCGGCTTCCTGCATACATAACAGGCTTTTGGCTGAAAGGGGAGTAAAAGGGAGAAATTTTAATATGCATGAAAAAAAAAAAAAATTGTTGCGTTGCTTAGACAAATTTCACTTATCTTCAAATTAAATATACACTTCCTGCATACATAACAGGCCTTTGGCTGAAACGGGAGTAAAAGGGAGAAAATTTAAGACTAATGAAAAGAAAACATTTTTTGCATTGCTTAGACAAATTTCACTTATCTTCAAATTAAATCAACATTGCAGGTTTTTTGAAATAAGAAAGTAAAACCTGCATTATTGAGATCTTATTCAATAATGCAGTACATTTTGTCTGTGCTGTACTTTATATTGTGTAAGACCTACTGTGATCAGGGTAATACGATACCAAGCAGCACTTTAATACATGGGTATTGGGACTTTCTAGATTTCACCCCTATGGGAAAGACCCTCGGGTCGCTACGTGCTTCGGACAACCCAAGGTTTTGGCGTAATCGATACCTCACATTCGATTAATCGGTAACGAACATTCCATTGATCGGTACCGCACATTCGATTGATCGGTACCGCACATTCGTTTGAACGGTACGGTACATTTGTTTCACAGTATCGCACATTCGATCGATCTGTATCGCACCTTCGTTTGATCGGTACCGCACATTTGATTAATCGGTACCGAACATTCGATTGATCGGTATCGCACATTCGATTGATCGGTATCACGCATTCGATTGATCGGTACCGCATATTCGATTGATCCTTATTGCACATTCGATTGATCGGTACCGCACATTCGTTTGATCGGTACGGTACATTTGTGTCACGGTATCGCACATTCTATCTGTATCGCACACTCTTTTGATCGGTATCGCACATTCCATTGATCGGTACCGCACATTCGATTGATCGGTACCGCACATTCGATTGATCGGTATTGCACATTCGATTGATCGGTACCGACATTAGTTTGAACGGTACCCCATATTCGATTGATCGGTACCGCACATTCGATTGATCGGTACCGCACATTCGATTGATGGGTACCGCACATTCGATTGATCGGAAAGAAAACGAACGAGTCACCTTCAACGTAGACTGACCGCGGCCACCAAACCTCATATGCGAGCCTCCGCTTTGGATTGATCTCGAGGAGAGGAGAGATGGAGAGACGGGACTGGAGCAGAAATGACAATGAACGTACGTCTGTTCCGGGACTTTCTTACGAGAATCGATGCCATGGAGAAACATGTCAAATTTAGCTCTGAGGAAGAAGAAAAAAACAGTAGACGACAACATTATTGCTAATAGTAGTTTGCGTTCTTCCGGTTCATATTTCAAAAAGAAAAAAAAAAGTATTTCTAGAAGTTTTCCCAGGAGGTGGAGCTTACCTTAAACTTTTATATCTTATATTTGTGCATGATGATGAATAATGCAATTTATATATTTTTTTTTGTTGGGTGGGGGGGAATGATTTTTGGAGGGTACCTACACTAAAATACTTGTAACGATAATTTGCTTGTAATATGCCCCCTCGTAAGATGAGAATAATTGAAGAATGTTCTTGATGACAATAACCTTGTTGTGCTCAAATTCTCAAGCAGCCAAATGGCTTAATCACCATCAAAAAGTTATTTTCCACTTTATTTATTGCAACTTTGTCATAGCTACCTAACCATCCAGACATTTTTTTTTTTTTAATTCTGTAAATCAACCTATACATTTGGGTAAGATTGAAATAAAGGGAATATTTTAGGAGAGGAATCGAGATGTATGTTAACCATTACCTCTGATGCCAGAGTCTCCAGGTATCGAGTAGTCTCCGATATACCTGCATCCATTGCTCCACTTTCTTGTCCCTGATGAGCTCTGACGCATGCAACACCACACAGCTGACCGATTGCACATCACATGTCTAAAAACATGGCAAAAGAAAATATATAAAAAAAAATTATTTTTTTAAATTAAAAAAAAAAAAATTGAGGAAAAATAGCATAATTGGGTCACCTTAGAAGAGCATATGTACTATAAGACCATTTTCTTAAATCTTTTTGGTTTTACATATTAATATGTGCAGCATCAGATACAGGAATGGAAAAAATTAAAAATAATGAAGATAACAACACTGTACAACACATTGGACCTACCACACTTTTACAGCAGATGTACAGGCCTAGGCTTCTTTACACATAACAATCCTGATGTTTATCACTGTCATCAACTTTTGAAGATATTGATGATTTAATTTAATATTTTTAGGCATTTAAACTTTGATGAATTTGTAAAAAAGATTCCTTTTTTCTGTGTGTGCTTGCTGCTTTAAAGAGATATTTCTTGGACATTTTATATGTTTGAACTTGAAGCAAACAACTTTGATGCCACAGATGCACAACTATCATAAAAGTTATAAAAACATTTTCAACTTTAAAAGCCGATACAGCAGAATATGAGTACACTTATGTTTATTGCTATTTTATAAGCTTCATAAATAATGAAAGTCTGAACTGTAACTTGTCAAAGGTCAAAGAGTAGAGTGAACATTGAAAAATAGAGAAAAAACCAAAACATATTTTGCATCAATGTGCATCTATGATGTCACACTTGCTTGCATACAAAGTTCCTTTTCTGTACAACAATTTCAACCAGAAATATCTGGAGAATGGCATGCATGACTTCTAGGCAAATTTTAACCATGATACTTTGCTTCCTGGTTTGCAAGACAAATATAAATTTACCAATGAACTGTTTTGTAGAAACTTTCACAAACTGGTTCTAATGAATGAGCTATCAAATTATGATATTTATTATTTATTTACATATATAACTTTTGTTGCACTCACATGATCCAGATAACTCTGCAGTAGTTCCAAGCCACTACCTTTAGTCAAGCCGGTGACCAGCACACCTGCTAGATTACCATTTCGTATTATGCTAGTGGATAGCTGTTCTAAATATTCACTCAAATGTTGGTCGTTCAGATAAAGACAGGCAAAGCCTATCCGGTCTTCAATTTGCATCTCAGCCTCTTTCTATTGAGAGAAAAAATATATGAAAATTGTTTATGAAAACATCCTTTACAAGGTCACCACAGAAATAATAAAGTGTTTAAGAAAGATGTTGTATTTAAATATAGCAACTAACAGCCTTGGCAGAAACCTACCAAAACTGATATTTAAAGTCTTGAAAAGGTCTGTAACTCTAAGGAGTAATATTAATCTAAAGCCTAAACCTACCACAATTTGCTAGTAGAGATACTAAGCCTAGCTTACTCTGCACAACAAAATTCATTACTAAAACTTTCATCATCATTAACTATTTGGGGCTAAATAATGGTTAATTGCACAATTTTGGAGGAAAAGAAAAGAGCTTAAGAAAGTTAAACATATCATCTTTATTGTGATAAATAACTTACGAGAACTCCATCGTAACTAGTGGCATCTGTGGATGTCATGAAAGTAAACATCGCCCTCAGGTACGGATTATCCAGTTGTCGGCTAAGAGAGCTCACCATTTCGCACCACAGGGAACTTCTACTTCTGTTCAGTCCTGCTAACGCCATGGCAACTGCATTCAAATGTGCACTGTTGTGGCCTGAAGGTTAAAACGAAAAATAGATCAATTAAACCACTCCTGGTTGAGAAAATTTAGTAAATGCAAAATGCAAACAAGTGTTTTATGTTTTCATATATTTCATAACTTCAAGAATAACAGTATTCTTCATGTTTCGTAGTGTGACCTTTGCATGCAAATGCTTAACATCTCATTTTCCACGTGCCCGTTATATAAGGTGACCATATTTCTGAACTAGGAATCTGGGACAAAATTTTAAAGATAAAATGTGCAGCCTGGGAAGGGGTCTCTCGATCCCATAAGAGCTTGTCTGGTAGAGCACAGACACGGTATAATCAAGAGTAGGTCTATAGGAGTAACACGACTTCTATGTTGTAAGAAACACTGCCACGGTTGTAACATTACTCCAAGTATATAGTAGGATAGGCCTACCCTACATTATAGTAGTATCTTGTTTCAATCTCTGCGATCGTCTGCGCGAGGTATTAGTTTACATCTGTGGTTTTTTAATGATGTGCAATTAAAGTATACAGGCAGTAAGGTAGATTTTGCAACATTTCTAAATCTGTTGTGAATAAAATGTCGTATATTAAAACTTCAGTTACTTTTTTGTTAAATCGGGGACAATTTCGTGGACGCTTGCTCATGGGTGGAATCGGGGACTGTACTCAAAAATCTGGGGCGTCTGGCAGGCCTCGACAAATTTTTTGAAAACTACTCGCCAACTGGCGACCGAGTCTAAAATTCTACTCGCCAAAACGTTAAATTTACTCGCCATTTTTTTCTCGCTCAATGTTTGTGTGATATAAGCCTAGGTAGTATGGCCTAACTTAGGATATTGCGTTATAGTGTTACTGTTAGTTGTTTACAGCAAAAACGATCTTGGCTCACAAGTTAATAGTAAGCCTAGAGTATAAAGGCAATGAGCGAATGAGCCACTCACCAAAATGTCGAGCGTAATACATTTTTTGCTCGCCATTCGCAAAATCCTAGGCGACCGTATTTGTCGAGGCCTGGCGTCTGGTCACCTTACCGTTAGATAAGAAGACACAGTACCCTGCACACTGTTTAGCAAGTGATCACACCTTGGATTAGTTGTATAAAATGTGCAAAAGTTCAAAAAATATATAACCATCCACTGGCCCAGAATCTGTTAAAGTGACCGCTACAAAATGGATAATCAGGGGGGTAGGAGCCGGGGAGGGGGGCACTTGGGGCTCGTTTTAAAGCATAATTAGTGGTGGTTGTGGAATGAGAAAGTGCCCCTCTGATGTTGTGCCCCCCCCCACTTTTTGGAAGCTTCTTACCCCCTGTGGATAACGATGTAATATGAGTAGAATTTTTTTTTTTGCAAAGACAGTGGAAATGTAAAGTGCTATGCCACTGACCCGGTCCCCACTTCGCTCCTTTGTTGAGTATTTCGATGGCGAGTCTGATCCTGAGGTGAAAGACGGCTACACAGGCAGCTCGTTCGTAGTTTCCGTACTGTTCAATTCTGCAGAGGAGAGATGAGATTATAAACACCCCCACAATTAATCGGTGTAAACCGACTAAGACTTTATCTACAAGTGCTTTATAACAAAAATACCTAAAGCATGACATCCCAGCCCCCACTGTTAATAATTGTTTCACACGTTACCAACAATATTACTAAATTTGTTATTAAATTGATACAAAGAAGTCACATAAAAATCATGTAACAAATGGTTACACCGTCAAATAACGTTGATAAAACTTCCAGATCCAAAGGGAAGCTAGCATCTCCTTATTTGTGTTTTTATGGTTTTTTTGGTGGTTTTTCTTGGTTGCAATATCCCTCACTATCAAATAGTCCTATAAGTTCCCATAATAACTACCTTTCAATTAGTTCCTTCAATGCTACCTCATCCGCAAATGTTGGCCATCGACACATCTTCAATGCCAGAGATCTGTAATGGAAATGGAAGAGACCTGTATGACACTATAGGTCAATGACTACAGGATTTAATGCATATGTGATTTACTGATTAACAGGATATATTACTACAGGATTTAGTGATCACAAGACTGGTTACAGGGGTTTTTCAGCACTTAGGGATTACACAAGTTATTGATTACATTTTTTGTGATTACATGACTGACTGGTTACAGGATTTAGTGATTTCAGAATTTAGTGATTTCAGAATTTAGTGATTGTAAGATTACTTGGTGATAGGAATTAGTTATTACCACTGTTCGTGTTTACAAGATTTTGTGATTACAGGATTTTATGATTACATGAATGACTGGTTACATCATCATATTATTACTGGATTTTACTAAGTAAATCTAGAGTTAACTGATTTGAAATACAGATTTCACTTAAATATTTCATTTTGTCATATTTTTGGATTACATATTTTCATCGATCAAATTTTCTGATTTAAGGATTTACAATTACAATAATTTTGCTTTAATGCAGTCAGTTTTCTGTTTAATTAGCTCCTTCCACATTAATAAAAACCATGATGTGATAATTGACTTTAGTATAATGCCTGTAATGTTCCTATAATAACTCTATGCAATATTTTGGTGATTTCGAACTCAATTTATGCTATTATCTTTTCATCATTTTGGGACATGAAATGAACCTAACAAAGTGCAATTCCATAAAATATCTTCAAACCTATGTACCGTCAAAATAAATCTCACGAAAATTACGAGAGGGGAATATATTTCAAGTTATCTCCACTCACCTCTCTTTGCTTCTGTATACCTTCGATTCAATGTCTTCGCAACAGTCCCAACTGACGGTTTCTACCACGTTTATTTCTCTTCCGTCCTCCTGAATGTTAACATCGCCCTTAATAACGGCTCTGATACCGTAGAACTCGGATCCCCGCATATTTTGGAGTGTCTTCTCCTCTTTCCTCATGGTTCTCATAAGTGTCTGGTCCGGCAGTCAAAGATTAATATTTTCATTTTTGTGATTACATTGTGATTACATGATGATTACATTGTGATTTGTTACTTGATGTTGCTGTTTTGTTTCAGGGTGTGGATTAGCATCGTTTTCTTCATGAGAGGATGTGCCCTTTAATATTTTCATTTGTGTGATTACATTGTGATTACACGATTTCATGATTACATTGTGATTACAATTTGATTTGTTACTTGTTGTTGTTTTTGTTGTTTTGTTTAAGGGTGTGAATGAGCATTGTTTTCTTCCTGAGAGGATGTGCCCTTGAAGATTTTGTTTGGAGATTTAGTAGATGCAATCAACGAGTGAAAACAGGAGAGTTGAATAAACAAGAAAATAAAATGGTAGACCAACAAAATAAAAAGAATAAAATCATTAATATTAATGATAATATGAAGAAGAGTAGTCAGAGCCTTGAAAAATAATAAGGTTGGTGAGTTGGTCCGGTACTTAGTCACAGGCTAGACGTTCATGACATAATTCCATGCAACTTTGAATCTTCTCGGTAAAGATTGGTACAAACAAGAATGTGAACAGACTTCACCAGGAGCTCTTGTCTCAGACACTATTCAGTGTGCAGTGATTTGTACTATGTTGCATGGAAATCTCACATGGGTAACATTCCAAGCCCCTCACAACCAAAATGAGACCATGTACCCCCTTCCACCCCCTCCCCCACCCCACCCCACCTCTTCCCAATATCCCTCTCCTTCTGATCCAGTCTATCTTGTCCCAATTACTACAAATGTCCATCTGAGTAAGGATATAGCCCATCCAATTCCACAATTTTCTCAACATCGTATCTTGTTCTCGTAGAAACGGAACATTCGCAGTCAACGGTTTCTGTAGACAAGAACAAAATGATGCAAAAACTTTTAGAAGTAACGGAATGTTTTTATGAGACGCCAAAAGCATCAATCAACCATTGTTGACCAGTTTGAAGATATTTAACACACTATGACCACAAAGATTTAAAGTTATGACCAAAGGACACAAATATTTTAACATGTTGAATGGTTAATTTATGTCATTCATAGCAATATAGAGGATTTTAAAAAGTTCTCTGAAGTGTCTTGAAGGCATCTGATTGTAGTTCAATCCCTAAAATGACATAGATGCTTTAAAGCTCCCTGACAGAATTCCTCAAGTCACTAATACAAATGTTACATGAGAACCCTGTAGAGTTTTCTCACACAAAAGGAGTAATAAGTAGAAAATTAATAAGTAATGGAAATAACAATGTCCAGATTTGTTAATGCAAATATAGGCTAGGCCTAGGTTAGGCTTTAATGTACATTTATTAACCAGCTCTCTAGAGCACTCATACATAGATCTAGAGATGAAGGTTATTTCTGCTTTTTTTTCTTTTCTTTTTTCTTGAGGGGGGGGGGCACTTATTAATGGCTGGGTGGGACACCTATTGGCTGGGGAAACCTTGGTAGGGCCTTTGTGGGGGTATGGTCCCAAAAGTGCTGCATTGTTAGACGTTTTTTTGTTCTCTCATAGCAATTTCTAACACACCGTATGTGTCAGATAAACAGGACTTACTCCCGAAATTTTCTTTGCAAGAAACCCTCATGTGATTCCTCACACTGGTTCCTCTGTCCCTTAGACCTATTGTGACATTATTACATCAACTAACAATGCAGTTTCTGCATGGGAGACTTTATATCACAAATATAAAACAAACTGGTTTCAACCATTTTGCCAAAGTTGAATCAAACGTTGAAATTTGAAAATTAAAAATTTTAATACCTGGATACCGTAACCCTGCAGCGCTCTCTTCTTCATGACGAGGGATATGTCGTCCTCTATTACTGGCGTAAACACCTCCAGCGATGGACAATGCAAGAGATTGCGACTAGATGCTAGGCTACAGGCAGAATGGGGACTCAGGCTCTGTGTGAAGGTAAATCGTAAAGAACATTCTCATGTAAAGAGAAATACAGCATAAAGAAGGAAAAAGAGAGATGAAGAAAAAACAAAGCTGCTTGTACATAACATGGAGCCGGTCATGCAGAGCCCTAGTTATCAATCTGGGGGTCACGACCCTTTGTAGAATAGCCCAAAAAGAAATTCAGAGGATCGGCGAAAAAATCGGGCGAAAACAACAAAAAACATGATATTTGTGGGGAAAAAAGTGGAAAAATCTTGAACATAGATTACTACAAAAGTTTGCAACATATTACACCATTTTGTAACTAAGGGACCTTAATCATATCCGGATATCTAATCTCTCCTGTGAACCCCTTCTGGGTGGGGGCCACAAGGTCCTCCAATGGAGAGGTCGCCAAGATGAGGAATGTTAAAATTGGGAGTGACCAAAATAATTTGGGAACATCAATAAATACGCAGGGATTTAAGGAATTACCAAAATCGCTCCCCTCCCCCCCCCCTTCACCCACAATGAGGACCACAATTTGGTCGGTTCTGTTATTGTTGAAGTTATTTTACGGTTTTTGGTAAAGTAACTATACTCATTCATTATGACGGATCTTTCTGTTTTAGAATAATTATTTACTCACCACAGATATAATATCTTGAACTGTAAACTCCTTTAAATTTCCGGTCGGAGACACAACAACCATGTTGTTCTCCTTAGAAGGGTGCATAGCAAAATTACTGACAGCCTGACTGCTAAGAGCTGAAAGGGAGAACATTTGAGTTAAAATGTTGAATTTGGCAGCCACCCGACGTGGAAGTTGTAAAATCCATAAGCCCTTGCAGTTTTCTACCACATATTTGTGGTCGCTTAAGCATCATAAACGTAACTGCTGATTATTATTATTTTTAGTTGAGATAGAGTGAAAAGAAATATATACAAATGTGAACAGACATATCTTTAACTATAAATGCATCCACAAAATAGACAATAAAATATTAATAACAACTGAATTATTATAGACACACACAATTGGTGGGAATAATTGTATCTTAGAGGTATACAAGGGAAGAAAATGAGTTTTCCAACCGAAAGCTAACTCTCTCCAAAAGTCTAAATAAAACATTATTTCACAGTGATATGTACTCATGTACACTCAAAAAGAGTTAACACCAGTCTTGCAATTTGTATTCAAGTTTTGGAAAGTATCTCTAACACGATTTAGATTTGTATACTTTTAAAAGCCACTAGACAAAAACCATTGGAGGAAAAATTAAAGTACAAAAAAGGTGAGAAAAAAGGACAAACCAACAAATTTAGAAATAGTTGCAAAACAATGTACATCAGCAGGAACAAACAGAAGCACAACTTTGTATTCTTCATAACAAGGTTTATCAAAAAACATTTCATTTCAAAAACACAACATTAAGGAGAGTTAGCTCAGTGGTTAACGCCGGTGCCTTCCAATTATAAGGTCCCCGGTTCGAGTCACTCCAAGATTAATGTATGTCGTCCAGTTACAGAGTTGTTGGCAATTGACAATTCATAATCATGGACGTTAAATATGAATCTAAGAGACTGACTTCGGTCAGCTTGCGGCTTTGATGAGCCAATGATGGTTTCTTCGCGAGTTCCTGCTTGCAGGAGGATCTAAAATACATACAATACATACATTTCATCACACCATTGTACATCTAGAGAGATTAGGTACACTTAACGTATACAGAGAGAGCATACTACATGAAGTTTTACTTAAATTCCAAAGATGCAGACATTCCTTCGATACTAAAAAGATCTCTTCACTTACGCTGAATTAATCGTTCTGTGTACTCCATCTCACTGGCTGCAAAAACAAGGGAACCGAGAAATCGTGATACATATAGTTTCCATGACAACAGCTTTATAATTCCATAGATTATACAGCTTTATAAATATGGAAAGAGGACTGACACATTGCCATCGCTATGACAACTACCTGGAAGACTACCATCTCCAAAAATCTGCACTTTTTTCATTTCTTTTACATTTTGTCCTACGATCAGAAATTTGCTAAATTTTGGTTCAAAAGATTGACATTCTATTTCCCCATATGCAATGAAAAAGTGACTGTTGTATTGTAACATTATTAACAACAACAACAAAAACAAATTCAGTTGTTTCTTTTATGTCTACAGAACTTTTCATTACCAGTAGACACGTGACTATTATTATTATTAGTCAATTTCTTTGAAATGATGTTGATTATTTAAATTTTTGGGGTATAAGACTAAGCCACAAGCATATACATTTCGATCATAACAAGGTACAAATAATTAGTATGCTGCATGCACCAGCGTATAATGAATATGTAACGATACCTTACTCCCCACCCCCACCCGATCTCCCACCCTATGCCATCCCCCACCCCATCCCCTACCCCATCCCCACACACTGAGAAAGTCTGGCTTGCCATTGGAATGAGCGCAACACTACTTACCTACATGTTCTAACTTGTAAACCTTAATCACAGAGCTCTCCTTGGGTAGAGACATCAAGACTCCTTTACGAGTTGGATTCCACTCTAGCTTTCCAACCGGTCGTACCTCCTTCACCGACAGAACCTGTTGATGGTAATTCAAATGGAGCAAAGTTTAACATTTGAAACGCTGGGAAGTAAAGTGCCAAACACCACAGTAGTTTTATGTTTACTCAGAAACAACTTTAATTGTATCACTGTTCCACCAAGTGCGTGTATTGATTGATTGATTGATTTATTCATGGTTTATCAATTTTTTTATCTTTTCTGCTTTTCATCACATGAAGAACCTGGTTCCTTCTTAAAAATGGTGGGATAGGACAACACTGTGGAGACCTGAGTCGTGACTCGTTACAACATGGCAATAACTCAAGTAATGACTTATTACAACACTGAAGAGAGCAAAGAAAACACGGTCGATTGGAATTTGCAGCAATTCACAGTTGGATAGCACAGGACTTCAGGATCCGCTGGTTTGAAACCTGACAGACCTAGTCCAAAATATACCTTTGCTCTTTTAACAACAATAATTATTCAGAAAAATTAATAAGTACTCACTGGTTTATCAAAATTCCTAAGATCCCAAATGTAAATCTGTTCTTCAAAATATGAGGCAAGTTGATGTTCAAACAACGGGTCCGCGACTAATCCGTGCACACCTTTTGTGGAGGTGACGTTTCTAGAACTCGCGGGATCTACAAGAATAAGAAAAAAAAAATCTGGTTTCTATGATAATGTTTCACAAATATATGATTTCAGTTTCTTTAACCAAACAGATGGTGAGCAAAAAAACAACCAGACAATTTGGAAAGAAGGAAGAAACTTATCCTTGATGGAAAGTCGGGGCTGCCAAACAGGCAATCTTTTCTGTGCATAAACCAAACCACCAGTGGGTGTAACATAGTTAGCCTGTAATGGAGTTACACACCATGATTTGACCATTTCAATGAAAAGTAAAGAGAAGCCTGTGGCAACAGGATTCCATGACCGGCGCCACCACGACAGATGTGAAACTATCGAGAATGTCAGAAGAGTGCAACCATTATCCCCGTTGTTGTATGTGAGGAATCCTAGGTCAGTGTGAGAAGTGTGTGTTAAGTGGAACATTTATGGAGGCAACCTTCAGGTCAAAAATCTTTGAACACATGTCCTGACCAAGTGTTCACAAGCCGTGAGGCTGGTAGATAGGAAGAGTGTGATAGGGGTGAGTAGACAGGTAATATAATAGCTGAGTAAATATCATTGTGAATGTCTTTAAGAGATGAAGAGAGTGAAAATGACACCATCTCACAGAAGCTTTTCACCTCCAGCTGGCTAGCATTCGGAATGATTAAATGTCTAACAAAGGACACAATCACATCTCCAATTTCAAAGAATACTGACCTCTAATGTCAAGCTTTTTCAACAATTTTCCAGCAAAGCCAGCGACTAAGCAAGTTGCACTCTGAGGTAGCCATGTGACTGAATTTACCACATCCGCCTGTGTTCCTGCAAGATGAAAAACTTTGAGGTCTTAAAATGTTTTCTTCATTTAGTATAACATTCTCACATGCGAAAATTATAAAATCTTTATCAGTGTCGAAACAAGTAATTACACGTGTCGCTAAATTTGTAAAAGTAATTAAAGTGACTCGAACATTTTCGACATAGAGATAATACAGTGACATGAAACAGTGCCATGCTATTTCAACAATTTTCCAGCAAAACTAGAGACTAAACATGTTGCATTTCGAGGTAGCCAAAAGTGACCGAATTAAGGAAACCCCCCCCCCCCCGTGTTCATGCAGGATAAGAGAGTTTTGAGCTGTTAACATTTTCATGTGCCTTGGATTCAGTCAGAAAAATTACTGGCATTGACCCAATTTGGACTTCATTTTAGTTTGATCTCGCACAATGTTGTCAGAGAATCAAACAGTTTCTTTTGATGTGCACAGTACATTCATTAGACCTTGAATATGTTTTCGTCCTTTCTCCCTATTTCAATGTAGAAACTGCAACACTCACCAAATTCAGCGACAGGTCTTGCTCTTTCAGACGCCTGGCCTTTTCCAATTCTATGGGTTACTGACAGAAGAGATTGAAAAATAGCAAATGAACTATTGGAAGCATTTAATACATTTTTCAGGCGTGAGTTATGTAAAAGAAACGTCTTCAATAGAATATATATGGTGACGTAAATGAATGTGCGTAACTTTACCTCGAAATGACTTACAAATAGTCATAAGTCAACATTCTTACAGAACAAGTATAAAGTTTTGACATGTGTTTACTAATCATGATCGATTAAAAAAGGGCTTTAATAATGAGAATTTTTTTCTTTTCAGTGTCATTTCACTGGCAGAACGAATAATGTGTCCCAGTGATTACTTCCAGGTGATTCCTATCTGGATCTCCCCCACCCCCCTCCCCACCACCAAGCCACCACAATTCCTCTAGTTCATTTCTCTTTTTGTTCTAGATTAAAAGCACTGGCAAATGTGTTCCTTTAAGGCTGGATACAAAACATGTGAAATAAGCTTACCAGAATTATATACATCATAAACTGCTAGACACTTACCAGAATTATACACATCGTAAACTGCTAGACACTGATCAGGCCTGTGTCGATCATAACTCACTGCAAGCTGCAATACAAACGCAGAACGAAAAGAGATTTGTTAACTTCATTCTTCATATAATTTGAATGAATGGGATATTCCGTTATGCCATGGTTGACATTAGTTGCTTAGCAAACTTGCTGGGAGTTCCTGGCATCCTTAGGTCAAAAAACCACATCCTACTAGTATTTTGTGAAGATATGAATTTTTCAAAAGCTTTTTTGTTGATTATTTTGTGAATGCATCTGGCAACAACAAGAGTGAATGATGTCCTGGATAACTGAGCTGAAAATGTTTTTTGTTAGAATCTAGAATATTTTATATCTAGATTAAAGTGGGAAATTATTTAAGTACACACAACCAAAATTGGCTAGATTGTCTGCTGTTGAGCTAACACTAATACTAGACTGTGTAAAAGTTATTAAATGGTGCAATACTTTCTTACTGCCCTAGAAACCAGTCAAATTGAAATATGAAATATCAACTAGACAAAGAAAATCCTATATATGGCTGGCGCTCCAACAATAACAGGAAACTGAAGGTTAAAGTGATACAATGGTAGGCATATCCATAGATATAATATACAATTATGCTGGATGTAATGCTGTACTCTCTCTTTGTGAGAGCACCATCAAGCCGGACCTTAAGGAAGTTCTTTGCATATGAGCAACAAATGTTCCTGTATCAGCAGTTTTCTAAAATGTAAACAGTTTCAAAACTGGAGATTATTAAGAGACATACAAGTCTTAAAGATTGTGTACAAACCAGTTTATGTTCAGTCTTGTTCCAGGTAACACTATTGCACTGTTTCGTGTGCTTCGGGTTGATCTCGCAGCCGACCAGTTCCGTCTTGTCCAGAGATGGATCAGAGTTGAAAGCCGACAGGACCACTTTCCCGGTGGATAATCCAAGAGCGAGGATATTGTCAGAGTTTGGATTGGGGCAGAGAGCAAAGCACTGAAGAAAAAAACAAAATGAAAGAGAGATGTTCCTTACAGTTGCATTTTTACTGAATTGGTGATACCCTTCTCCAAAGTTGAGAGAAAATATAGGTCCTGTACCAAATAAGACTGTAAAAATTTAAGGTGTTAATTAGCTTACCAATATTGCACAAAGAATGTTAAAGTTAAGCTTTAATGTTGTAGGTTTTCAAATAAAGCAACTAAGGAATCAGAGGATATTCTATCCTGGATTAATTTGTTACATGTAGTTGCAGCCATATGTTCATGGACACATAAAATTCTTAGTTATATTGTGGGTTTTGATTATGTTTACAGCAAATATTGCATGGTTTGGTCAGAGTGATGAAAATTTGAAACTCACAAGACAAATAAAGCTTTTATGCTCTCCTTTATTTTTCAAATTAGTAAACAATTACAGCAAGATTTTAGGGTATTGAATATTTAATTTAAAACACCCTTATTATCAGATGTTACACCATGGCATCTTAGATGCTGGACTTCAGATGTAACCACCTTTATCCACTCAACCACAAAATTAAAGACCTACCACAAACATTAAAGACTAACCACAAAATTAAAGAAAAGATTTTGCACAGATTTAATCTGGTACAGAATAATTTAGTGATTAAAGTTTTCATAACAGTTCTGAAGTTTGTGCATTTTGAAGAAAATACCATAAAATATATATGAAAGATATCAGAAGCCCTTGAACTGTCATTTAGCTATGACTCTAAACTAAACTAGTACACCTTTAACTTAAATTTACCTTCACACTCTGTAGATCTGCTTTACTCCTCAAGTAAAGTTCACCTTTTGTCGCTTGCTTTTGCTGCCAAGGAACGACACCAGCAGAATCCTCATCTTTCGTGGTCAAACGGTGGAAATTGATTTCAACTTTATCAGTTGAAAAGGCAACAAATGTGTCTGGGTCAGACACACTCCATTGTAGATCCCACTTAGTCATCTCCCTAAAATAACTGTAGGGATTCAAGGTGGACAAAGGAAACGTCAAAACAGGGCAAATATCAAATGTTAAATCCAACTAGGCTCCAGCAGATGAAAATTAAATAAAATTGCAGTTGTATGCCTGTAGAATAGGAAGAGGAAATTAGCACTGACCTTGACGTAGATGAGTGGGATAAAGTATGAAACAATACCAATGAACTTTTAAGGCATTCTATGTTAAAGTGGACAAGTACTTCAAGAAATAAGTTGACTGATATTAATTTTTACAAAAAAGTCTAGCTTATGGTTCAAGACAGAGCATACACAGAACTAGCATAAAACCTATCTCTTCAGACATAGTACACACTGCATCACTGAATTTTCAAATTGCTGATTAACTTGATGAGTTTGCTTTCACTGTCACAAACATGAACAACAATGAACGTAACACCACAATTTGGGAGACACTTTTTTAACACCATGACATAGGCTAGGCGAAGTTCCCCTGGATTAAATTGGGCTTTACCTAAGTGGTCATCCACCTGTTTCAATTCCCATTCCCCCTTCCCCACGAGATCAAAGCCACAATTCGTCAATGCTCCACCATATCATGGGCGATAAGTCCGCTAACATTATTACTACCAATACTTAGTACTAGGCCTATGTGAACAAACTGCGACCATTTGATTTCGTGAAACTAGTCATCGCAAAACCTAGAGCACAGTGTCATTTGGAGAACGCCGTGCACCGGGCCAACTACTAACTATGAAAAGAGAAATCCCTCTATGGTACTACTAAAAGCAAAAAAAAAAATCAAGTGACCTGTTTTTCGTTGAGACCGAACCAAGAAAATTCTACAGTACGTGCTGGTAGAACTAATGTTGACACTGAATACTCCACAGGTTTTCTTTCTGTTAGTAAAAAAAAGGGTAAGAATGGAAACTTCTGCTGACCAGAATAACTAACAGTAAAATAGCTAGAAACATTGCCATCCGTCCGCAAAACCACGCCCCAAGATATAGCATACCAAGGGATCAGGGGATACAGTCCAGGGCCCGGGGTCAATTCCCAGGGCCAGAGGAAAAAATAAAACAAAGAATATGTTGTTCTGATTTTCATAATACACTTAAGGCCGGTAACATATTTATTTTTCACCGGGCTCAACCTGGTTTTCGAAGACACCGTCAACAATTCCGGGCCCCTGATCCGATCAAGAAGCATCGCACACCGATCATCACAATCTTGCCAGAGCGTGGTACAGCAAAATGAGAGATCAAAGTTACTGCGGATGCGAGGCAGGACTCAGTGGAGTGAGATGCTATAACCAAATTCATTCGCCAAATCTATCTACCCAATACTGACGTACAAGTCCAACGGCTCACTAAAATATACTAATAATGAGTGTAACCTAAAAGAGAAGTTGAAAAAGGAGAAAGATGTCGGATGCGATTTTGCGGACTCCAGTTAGTTTATTTATTCCATCTTCACAGTGATTGATCAAGCGATTAATGTTTTAGCCAATGTAGTGAAGCTGCGAAAGAGGCAATGGAGTTTTTCTTGGTATGCTTAGGACAAATTTTAGATGATAATTTAGGGAAAGAAATCGTTGTAACATCTTATAAGCAGTTGGTTAGGCGGCTTGGGAGAATTCTATTCAGGATTGGAATCCTTACTTCTCTGAGTTCAGAGACGCACTCACTGAAGAATGTTTCCTATCAGAAAGTTGTGAAGTAAAATGATTTGACTGAGTCAGTTAATTGTCTTGAGTTTCAACTGCTTTGGTTGGTTATTTTAAGTATTGCAATAGGATTTACGGTTTTGTGTTCAGATTTTGTTATAGGGACCTTGATGCGGACTCGTTTCTGTTGTGTCATCATCGTTTTTCTTCCCCTAAACTAAATTTTAATTATTGGTCTGTAGACTGTTACTGATAAAGGTTAGTGCTGAATGTGATATGGAAATTATTAATTCGGTCCCAACTCACATTATGTAGAAAATAAATCAATAAAACATATGGTCGGGTATGTGTTTTTTCATCCATGCGAGTGACATGTGCTGTAACATCAAAAGACATGCGTCTGTGTTTTGTTAGCGTCTGTGTTTACAAAGCTTGCTGTGGCAAGCAATAATTATACGGCTCTCCTTGTACATGCTACTGCGTACCTGGAACACAGAAATTTATACATTCTGTGACAGTGTGAGTGTGACCTGGAACAACTGGAAAGTAACTAGTAAGTAATATAGTAATAGTATGTGACGAATGCCATTTAGGCCTTGTCTCAGTATGAGATGTGCGAATAAAGGTAGGTTGTGAGATTCGGATTTTTAGCATGGTTGTATTCGATTGGTGGTCATAAATAAACAAACTAGTTTTAAGCCTTAGCAACATTAGGATAGGCCTAGGCCCGCTTGTACTAGTTTGGGTTATGAATAGTAGAGTGGTGGGTAGGCCATGTTAGGCTTCGATTACTAATACAAAGAAAACGTCAGCTAGGCTTCACGGTTTACTTCAGGGCATATTAATGCTAATAATACAAGCTTAACAATAATTTAGCCAAAGGCTTAGCTAGATAAACATTGATATAATACTAGGCCTGCATGCAGTGACAAAGGTAATGCACTGAGGTAATAAAGTTTGGTGGTATGGCCCTATCTCTCATTATCTAATATTAATTGCAATAAAACCTGACAAGTTTGTTTAATATTAAGGCAAAATGCTGAACTAGTTTTGCTGCCAGCCTCATGGTATCAGTTTAGAATTTGGACATATAACAGCAGTGTTCAGGGCTTGATATCTGCACTGTGGGTAACAAAAGGCCCACATTGCCAATGTTGGCCTTTTCCAATATCACTGGTGGCAAAAGGTTTCAACAACCAGGGGAAATTTTCTGTGAAACTTGACCTTTGGTTCATAGATTTTTCACTAGAACCAGAGGTGACCGAGTGTAACCAAGGGCAATTGTTTAATCCAAGTTATTTTAATGTTGGTGTGCAGATAGCATATTATATCATTTTAACAATATTTGTACCTGCATACATTTTTAACATGAACAATAGAGGGGATTAAAGTGAAGTTTATTGGATAAGGGATTAGGGGTGATGATGATTTCCCCAAGGACCAATCTCTTTCCTCCTGTTTCCCTCTTCTTTGTCTTGTTCTCAATTCCTTTTTTTCCTTTTCTATTCTCCTTTACCCCATATCCTTTCCATAAGGTCCTCCTTGATCAGTAAAAAAAAGGGATTTGTGGCATGAATGTTCTTGGTGATACTATGTAAGAGTAAGTAGAACTCTTTGAAAAGTATCTGTAATAATGTTTTTTGCACAGGTAGCTGGCCTTTATATATGAGCTGCTCATTGTAGGGGAAAAAATGGTTCCACCAGTTCAGTTGGGCTTTTTACAAATTTATAAAGAAAATGAATGTATACCAAAGTGCATTTGATCAATTTGAAATTAGCTTTAAGAAAAGAAGGATTGTCCGCTTTGCCTGAAACAACAATATTGTGGCCTAATAACTGCAATTTATGCAAAGTTTACCAATATTAGAAGATATTAGTGCATCAGTACCCAAGAGTTTTAAATTGTTTTTATATAGTAAGCACGCACTATGCACAGTACAGTAACTCATTGCCATTGCGACTAAAAAAGACAACACCCCAAGGTAACATGCAATGCTCATCATGAGCTAATATTTTAGCTGCATCCTAACTCCATGGGTTTGGCTGGTGAAGATTGATTTATGAAAAAGGTAGGAAAGGTTCTGCATCTATAGGTCCACAAAACACATCCTAATGGCATTTTGTAACATTTGGCAGAGATGTAAAATTTAGTAGTACTTATTCAAATGAATGCATCCTGCCAAGTGGCAATGTCAAGTAAAGTGAATAATGTCATCAGGGCAATGCAGCATAAATGTGTTTTTGCTCTCCTTTATCATATTTAACTCGCGCAGAATTTGTACAAAAACGTTTATATTCTGATGAATGTCAAACTACAGAAAATGTTGACAGCTCATCAAACTCATTCCAACTGTATCAAGATTCAAGGATAAACATAAGCAAGAAGATTATAATTTAGGAAAGTGAACTTTTGAGGAACATTTACAGTTATGACATCACAGACCACATATAATATCCACTCCGAGAGGTGAGGGGGCAGGGGGGGGGGGGGTTGGAATTGAGCGCTTTGCCAGTCAAAATATCTTGAGTTAGGTATAAGACACTTTGAGATGGAGTATTCAATATTAAAAATGTGGAATATTTTTCATTTCCATATGATGTCACATTGTCTGCCATTAGAATATCCCTTTAAAATGAACAGTAAATGTATGATATTTTACATGTACATGTGATGGTTGAGTGCAAATTATCATGAAGTGTCACATTAACTAACACTGGAACATATCCCTTTAAAATTAATCTAAAAGCCACAATATTTTAGGTGTGCAATGGTTGAGTGAAATTAGTATATATCACCTTCTTGTATGCATTATGTTTTTGTCTTTTCCTCTTTCGGCAGATTACACGCTTGATAATCCCATTTTTTTTTGGTAAATGATTCATCGAGTCCTATGCAGCAACTGAGGAGTCTAATACCAGCATTTTATTTGTTTGCCAAACTGTGGATTGGCTAATGATGTATAGGCCTGCCATGAGCAGAACTGATACAAGCCAGGCTTTGGTGTCAGGAGAAGATTGCACAGTTGGTATATGTTGCTGTAACAATAAAGGTTTGCAATTGGATCGCTACGATAGACTACATTGGACTTGAATCACTCAATGTAAGAATTTTCCCCTGGGAGAGCATTCCACACTGCCATTGCTGAAGTTTCTCATCTATACATAGACTACCAACCGGGGTTCTCTTGCCAACTGTCGCCACAGTTTCTGGAGTTTTCTTTTTACGGTGTAACCACTCACAGGGTCGGTTTCCTTTTTAACATTATGTTGTTGTTTTTACATTCGTTAGTGATTTACATCACTAATTTTATTTTGGTGCTTTCGCTGAGGCCGGTTTTACGTCGCTTCTTATCCAAGGAGGTCTATCCGTACTGTGCGGAGATACTATGTTCGTTTCTCATGGTAGCCAACACACACGAGAACGGCAACGTCTACGGTCAGTATGGGGTGGGCCCGTATTCCGTCTGTCTGTTCGTCTTGATGATGGTCTACGCAGCGGTGGCCGACACCTTGAATAATCCCATCGTGGTCTTTGACCGGTGGTGGAATAAGAAGATGTCGTCCTCCGACGCCAGTCTGAAAATAATGGCCCAGGTGGTCGGAGCTCTCCTCGCCGCGAGGTACATGAAGTGGATGTGGAAGACGATCGCTCTGTCCGAGTACCAGGTCGCCAGGGCTAATTATCTCTCGCTGACTTGCGATTCAGCAAACAAGGTCAGTCTACCGGAGGCAATGGTGGTGGAGCTAGCTGCCGCGGCCGTGTTGAGGATCTTTGCCAGTTTTCGGGTCGGAGGTCCGTCTTTGGAGAAGTATTTCAATGCTGCTGCTACGATTGCAGTTATTCTTGCAGGTAAGGAAAATGTCTTCTTTGAATTACACTCTGGATTAAATTGTATGAGTAATTATCTTGCGGAGGCTGTTAAGCTAAGAGAGCTGGTTGTCTCCAAATTATAGACAGATTGATTTTCTTTTTGGCAATTTAAGATAAATGTATGTTTTTCAACTAGGATATTGATACAGAGGAAGTGGTGTTACTAAACAGTACAAATTTAAACTTGACTGCTCTCAGCAAAAGCACTTCCCATGGTATTTAATTACCTATTTCCTAAAATGGGTAACTTATTGTGCACTGACCAGTTTTATCAAGTAACATAATGTAGACGATGGTGTATAATAGACAACCTTAAAGGTATAGAAAGGATTCACAAGGCAGCAGTTTATTCAGACTGAAGATACAGTAACATATACTGTAAGCAGCAAGATGGTTTTGTTTTCTATATAAACTACTGTAAGTGCAGCCTAGTAAACGGTAACACAGGGAATGACTTGTTCCGACATCCGGATAACAAAATGTTATTGTGTAATGTGTAAAATTACTATTCTTATTGCAAAGATGTTTGTATAGCAATTTTTGCTATAGCACGATGGTGTGAGCACTACAGTAATTAATAATACTATCAGTACTTCCTCCTACGTCCTAAATCTCTTTGGTAAAAACTGGAATGGTATCCATGGCGACCTTGGACAGATTCAACTGCATGCATTCGAGCAATATTAAACATTTACTGGTACCAGTCACTTTCCATACATCTGCGGGTATGAGTTGTAGGTGATTTATTTTGATTTTGCTAAAAAAAAAAAAAAAAATCCTTTTTTTTTTTTTTTTAAGTCTACTATATAATAAACACAGTTTCATATCCATGCATGAAATTAGTAAATGAAGCATTTGTTTGTGTAAAAGCTTTCTCGCTACAACACTATTTAAAGGAACCTATAGAAATACAGTAGCCCCTCTGATGAAAATGAGAAACATTTGGGTCATATTTTGCCTCAGTTTTGTTATTAATTTTGACAGACTGGCAAGGAAGAACACATATATAGCAGAGAAGAATACTGCACTGTAGCTACCTTTAAACTAAAATTTTACTTTGTTATAACTGCTGTATGTAGGGCATAATTGTACAGTACCCTACTTTACTTCAAGGAAATTGGTTTGTAATTGAACTTAAAGGGATACTGTACTTTGGTGGCTGAAGTACATTGCTTGATTTATAAACATGCTGGAAGTTTTCTACATTTTTAGGTCAGAACCATATCTTTGTATGTAGTATTTTGTATGGAGAAGATATATTAATTTTTCAAATTTTTTGTTTTTTTTTTCTTTTTTTGGGCGTTACTATTGTGATTCTGCAAACAGCAGAGTGAATGATGTCAGCACGGCAATTCGGCTCAACTTTGGTCTTCGTATGTGTTATAATATTTAACTCGATTACTCACAGGGTAAAATAACATTTATGCAAAAACCTTTCACGGATGAAAATTCCAAATACAGAGAATCTTTGCAGTTAAGCAAACATTTCCAAATCTATCTGCTTTCATTAATTAATAAATCATTCAACCAAAAGATTGTAATTGGTGAGAAAAGCTTTTGGAGAATATTTGCCATTATGACATCACGTACAACTCACTGTGATCCACTTGAGGGATGAATCAAAGTTTCAGTGTGCCAAAATCAGTTCAATGAACCATAGCTTGAGGTACTAGGGACAAGATTCTGTGTTAAGATGGGGTTTTCAATTAAAAGTGTGGATTTGTTTTCTTTCTTATCCATAATGGAATATGGAGTATCCCTTTAAGTCTACTTTACAAACATAAACACTGACATATTGTGTTCTGTGCAGTGGGTAGTCATATTTTAATTTACTGTATGTGAAATTTGACTACATGAATAGAGTACAATCTGTATAGTGTGATTATGTTTTGTAATGTAATTAAACGTTTCGACCCAATTTGCTCTCAGTGCAATGATGGTTTTCTTAAAACATTTTAAATGCACAAATTGAATTTTGCCTTTTGACATGTTTCAATGCAATGATTATGAAGGTTAATTGGTAAACAGTCTATGATGGAACTGTGTCATTCCAGTAACACAAAGTACAGTTCTGGCATTGAAGAATGTCCTTGGACTGGCATGGACCACTCAGGCTTTTTGAGACTTTCGGCGGCACTGCATATAAGTACTGTAGATCAGATCTGCGTATGTGTGACAGTCTGAGTGTTCCATGCAAGGCACCTCTATGTCTGCCTGCGTTTTTTCTCTGTAAGTGAAGCACATGATTTATATTGGTGGGGTTGTATTGCCTTTCTTCCAGTAAGGATAACATTTACAACATGCATTGTACTGTACTCTGTCAACTGACTCTTTCAAAAGGATTTCAACTCTATCAATTTCTACCAGTGGCAGCACTGGATTAGGCAATCATGGGGGGGGGGGGGAGCTAGGGGGCAAGGAATATTTTGGGGGTAGCAATTCATAGCGTAGCGATTCAAAATGGTGCTGTCATTCGACAATATTTCACATATCTTACCTTCCTTAAATATTGCAATTTTGTGGTGAGCAAGAATTTTTTTTCAAAGTTTGACAAACTGAGTGCCGGCAGCTTTGAGCCAATAAAAAATGTTTCTGGGGTCGACTTTGGTCAGCATTGGAAGCTCTTTCTAATACAGACGATTAACCTAGTGATATATTTTTTTGTATAAGTACCAGATCTGGTTGGGGGACTCTGGGGGAAAAATCCTCATAGTCCCCCCCCCCCCACAGACGATTAGCCAAGTGATATATTTTGATTAGTAACAGATCTGGTTGGGGGTCTGGGGGAATCCTCATGAACTCCCCCCCCCCACCCCTGGAAGTGCTGCCACTGATCTACAGAGCTGTACAGTATTTAAGTTCTACAGTCAGTACTTTTATTTTTAGTTGCATTTGGACTCCATTTTACAGCAGGTAGATGAACTGTCTTGACAGATCTAAAACCCATAACAGGCAATGTCTGTAGTTTGTTTCTTGCAGCTTGACTAGCCAAGTGTTACTTTGAACAGATAAATTGAAGAAAACCGTTGAAAACATATAAGAGAACTTTGTGACATTTGTCAAGTGTTTGGTATTAAAACACAGAGAATAGTTTTGATGTGTTCTGTTAACCATACCAGTGTGTAGTACTCTGTGTAATGGACTCTTTCGATTTTGCTTTTCAACTGTATCAACTTTGACTTAAAGATACCTTTTCCACACAAATAATCAATGAAATATTGTATGCTTTTTGGCTTGTAAACTCCCAGAACAATTTGCAGTTTGTTTTGTACTACAGATTTGACTCAATGCCAAGTTTAAAGTTTCATATATATATATCAGAAAATGAAGTATTTATCATTCCCCAAAAAGAACAAAAAATTTAACATTTTAAGAGTGCTGGAGAATCATGTGATGTGCTTATGTAATTCCACGTTGTCTATTTATGTTTTATAGCTGACATAACTGCTCTGTGATCATGTGATGTGGCTGTTACAGAATGAACAATGGAATGTTATGATAACCACCCCCATTGAGAATAAATTTGACCTTTGACCCACACTCACAGTATTTAAACAATCCAGACTCATGCCCTCAAAAGATCAAACCAAGGCCTTAAAAACACTTGTTGTCAACCCAAGTATATATTCAATTGTGTTTGCAAAGGAGGTCAGCTATAACTGTACAGTTAAGTTCAGTATAGTCTAGGTTGGTAGGTGTGTCTCGCCAGTCTGTAACTTGTGAGGGGAATATTTTTGGGAGCTCAGAGAGTTTATTTGGAGGTGTACCAGCTAGTGGACTTTTGAGGGACTTAATTCAGCTCTCTTTCTCTCTCTGGTAGTTAACCATTTTCTAGTGAACAGTTACACTTGATATGCGAGAATTGATATTAGTGGAGAATCTTGGGTACAGTTAGAGACTTTGAACTTGTAAAGTGACTATTTATATACACAGTATAACTATATATGTGTGTGTGTGTATATATAGGGACACAACAGTCACCTGACAAATTAGTACTGTACAAATAGATGACTTTACTTGAGATACTGTAGTAACATGAGTTTGTGTTTCAGCAGGGGCAAAAGTCAAGCTTTTCAGATAACAGATAACTTGGAGTAGTCTTTAACAAACTTTGTGGTGTGCACAGTGCAGTATCCATTTATTACTGTATGTACCAACTGTATGGTGACACTATCAGAAACAGTTTCAAGCTTATCATATTATATTCAATTGTGATTTACTGAGCAGGTGGTGTCTCTAGCGGTATAAATGCCTTTTGAGTGCTATACAGTAGCCCTACTACAGTAGTGCATTGCAGACATTGCAGATTTCAACTATTAAAAAGCAGAAGGAAATTCTATTCTACTTTTTTCAAGAACCTTCTTTTGTCACATGCTGAATAGCTGGAAGGGGGACAACTTGTGATAGTGCTTTTCTTACCTTGAGCCCTGGCTTGCTCATTCACTAATGTTATACAGGCCTGTGTGTATTTATAACTTTTGAAAATCTCAACACAGTCTGACAATCAAAGTGTCTGTCTGTCTGTCTGTCTGTCAGCCGATTGCCAAAGTTTGATGTAATCAAGTTTAATGTGAGACTGAATTTTTTTGGGAAACTTTTGCTTTCTGCCTGGAGTGGAATCAGAATATTTAACAGTTTGAAGTTGTTTTTCGTTTCTTCAAATTTTGTGGAGGTTTGAAGGATTGGAAGTTTTGAAATTGATGTTTAAATATTTGACTGTTTGTATTTCAAAGCAATTTTCTACACACTGGAACTGAAAAGAAAAGTATACAGTAGTAGTGGTACATTATACTGTAGCTTGCCTCCGTCATTTCTTATTGTGTAACAAGCTACAGGTGTGATTATCTCTTCAAGTTCTACAACCTTAAATGGAGTCAGTCTTTTGACCACGGACGGCACCCAGTGACAGTTAAGAGACTACGTGTTAAACTTTACAGTCATCCTAGGAAGCTACTGTGTAAATACAGTGTTTTGCAATTTTAAATTTGACCACACCTTTAAAATTTGGAATTGTTTTTACAGCTTTTTGCTTCACTTGAAGTTGAAGTAGCGTGAATTCATTTCTCTAGAACTTTGTACATTTTATCATATACCCTAGAGTAAAGTTTGCCCGTTTCTGGCAAAACAAAAATTTTTTGCGATCTCAAAAATAAAGATTCTGAAAAATCTGTTTCCGCTAGAATGAATGTGATTTGAATATTTAGTCGGGGAGAAGAAACAAAATCCTGTCATCCTCCGATGTTCTTGGCCTTGGCTGTGTGTACACTCAACTGTCAAAACATTTGTTTCGCTTTTATGCTCTCGGCCAGACAGCTGAGAATTTTGGCGATGTTTGCATCTGGATCGAATTGAAAGCAAAAGATTTTTAGCTGTCCTAGAAATGGGTCAAGTGTAAGTGACAAAAGGCTAGTTAAGTGAGAGAGGTGTATTTGTAAGACGGGGAAAAAAATTCAGTCAATTTTGAATTATCTCGTGCAACAAGCTTGTAATTTCTTCCGAAAGTGAAAGTAAATTGACAGGATATTTTTTTTGTTTTTGCGTTTGCCGCTTGAAGTGGTTGGATTTCTTGTGGACGACAAGTCTGTATGTTTTTTGACAAGATATATATGACTATTGCAGTGAGGTTGTGTGCATAGAAGAGTTTATGTTACGATAGTGTTCGTACATTAGGCAGACAACCACCTTGTTTCATGTAAACAGTTTGGCTGTGGGGAGAAAGGAAATCCTCATTTCCTGCTGCGAAGGCCAACGTTATGTGCAGAAGTACAGAATTCATGTGTTTCCTGTTACCCGGTTCTATATACGTATGATAAAACATCATTGTTTCTCTCTCTGAGGGTGTTAACAAAATTGCGTAGACAATTCATTTGGAGATTTCTCACCCACCGTTTGTCGTGAATTTTTCATTTTGGGAGAGGAGATAATTACCAACAATCATTTCACCATGTTGCCTGTCGTTGCCTTTGTCATCGTGTGCCTGTTGAATTGTGTTTTGGCTCTGGCTTTGAAGAAAGCCTGTCAGCTGCTCCTGCCACAAAAGTACTACCCTTTCGCCAGCGAGTTCTGCTGCACGTTCATCGTGGTGGCCAACGTCTTCGAGAACGGTAACATGATCGAGTCGTACGGCATGACCTCGTTCGCGCTGACCTTGTTCCTGCTGATCTGGATTTACATGAATCTGTTCGATGCCTTCGCCAACCCTCTCTCGACGTTCGATCAGGTCTGGAATAAGAAGAAGCCATTCTGGGAAGGGGTGGGGATCGTGGTCTGTCAGGTGGCGGGCGGGTGTCTCGGGGGGCGATTCATCATACTCCTTTGGGGGTACATGCAGCTGACCAATCAGCACGTCAGCAGGTCCGAGTTCCTTTCACAGACTTGCCATTCGACCAATCAGGTCCTGCTCTGGCAAGGAATGGCAGTGGAGATGCTCTTTACCGTCATTCTGAGAGTTATTGCCAGTTTTGTGACCGGGAAGAGTTGGGAGAGGGCAACCAATAGCTTTGCCAGTGTGGTAGCAGTCGTTATCGGTAAATTTTGCAGCTTCCCCATTTTCTTTCACAATTCTGTACTCTTTTTTTTTTGATGAAGCTTTTATGGTCCAGATTTAATATTTTTTCATCATGAAATCATAAAATCTGGAATACTATAGATCATGTTCAAGTGGAAATTGTAATTCGGCAAGACAGTAGTATTTAGTTTCAAATTGTCGGGGAAATAAGAAAGATTTTTTTCATCGATTTGCAAGGAGAAAATTTCAGCACTAGCATTGGTCACCAATCACCATTCGATCTGATGTCTAGAAAGAAGTAAACAAGCTTTAGTCAACCATTCTTTGAATGAAAATAATTTGTAAGATAAAGGGAGTGTATATGCTGTGAATTTATTTTCAAAAAGAAAATCTTTAAAAAAAGAAATGACTTTATCCTACAGTAGCTGCAAATTACAGATGTTGTTCAAGGAAAATTCGAGTAGGAAATTAGGTTAAGTTTTGTAAAGTACTATTTGAATTTTGAAGGCAAGAAGCTAAAAAAAATTAACTGCCTTGCATGAGTCCAGTGTTTTAGCACTTTCAGCACGTCACAGATATATTACAGGAAACACTAGAAGTTAATATATAATAAATGATGGTAATTAATTCAAATCATAGCAAAATTTGCACTTTGCAGATTTATGGGAAAAATGAATATTGATATGTGAAAATAAGTGTAAAATTGTTCACATGTTTCTACTAGTCACAGAACCTAAGTAGTAATTTTTATTGTTTTATATAAATAAGTTCTATACAATATCAAAATTACGTCAAAACTAAATATTTAGAATTTGGAAAGTTCGGTTTGGGGAGGGGTGGGGGTTGGGGAGAAGACATACTGTAAATGTGTGGAAACATTTTCAAACTGCAATATCTGGTGTTTAGAGGAGAGTTACAGTACGTGAAACTTTTTAAAATTTTATTTAGGTGAAAGTGAGACTTTATCAAACAGATCAATTTGTGGTGAACTATCTTTGCTTCAACTTTTTCTAAAAAAAGAATTTTTTAAACCTACTCTTGACTAAATTACTTTTATTTTTAATCTGCTCCATTGTTTGTCAAGTACAAGTATATAAATATATTATTTACAAATTAAACTTTTCCTCATATAGATGAGTAACGTTAAATATTGATAAGCAGATCTCCAGTACATTACGGAACCATACATAAGGGCAGTTTTATTTTAAGTTTTATAGAAGTGTCACCCTGTGGAGAAAATCAATTGGACATTTTTGTCTGAAATATAAATCACTGCTAGAGACACTTCCATATGAAATACACCTGTGTACTACATACCCTACTATAGGTGACAATCATGTGAGAGAAAAAAGTGTTTCTTGTGACAGGTGTTACGCTGTGCCCACAAGTGTAATGTGAGCTAAATGGGGGAGACACAAGAATTTATTTAGTAAAAGAAGGTTCTGTACATTTTGTTGAAATCTAGAAATATTGATCTATGTAAAATCAAATTTGTATGGTGTTGTGTACCATCCCGACAGTGCTGCCACAAGGTTGGCTGGCTTAAATGTCAGCTTTCAAAATGTCTGATAAGGTCTGAAAATGTCCCAAAAGTGTCGCAAAGCTTTGGGAAGTGTCCTAAGCGATCGAAACATAGGCTTTGAAGAATTATAGCATGGACATATTTACCTTCTGCTATAGTTTTTAATGAAGGCATCAAAGTGAAAAGAGAACAGAATTGATAAAGTAATGGAAATGAAAAAAAAAATCTGTTTTAACAGTGATAGTTTGATCCTTCACACATGACCTAAATTTGTTTGCAAGATGAATTGCTTTGTGGTATAGTATCGGCATCCTTAGTTTTTTCTCAAAACTGATTAAAACAACCCATAAAACTAAGCAAACCTACTGGAGCTTAAAAGTAAAATTATTTGAATTTTTAATATTTTAGCTATCAGCATTTTGCCAAATTTCTGTAGTAAATAGTAAACACAGACATTATGGATGTGTTCAGCATTCTGTGCTATGAAAAGCTCTTTGCAAAAGTCCATGTACTGTAGTACAGTTAACTGAAGCTCCTTGCCTGAATGGCCCATTTTAACCCTAATCGCACCGTTTGAATAACTTTAATAATTTAAATACTTTCTTGTGTTTTACGTTTTGCCCTCTTGTAGGCTTAGAATGGACCGGCAGTATGATCAACCCCGCCTTAGCAACAGCCATGACGTACAACTGCGAGAACCATCCCTTCTACGAGCACGTCCTGGTCTACTGGGTGGCGCCGTTCACCGGCAGCATCCTCAGCGACTTTATCGAAGACTTCCTGCATGGCGCCGGATGGAGAGATAAGGACCAGACGATACCTGGACAGCAGCAGGTTGCCAAGACAACGCGCAAGAGGAAGACGAAGAAATCTACAAAGGCCAAGAAGAACAACAACCGGGACCCGGTGGGGTCCTCCCAGGGTAAGAACGGTACCGGGGTGTCACCGAAGCGGAGAAAGAGGAAAGATGCGAACAACAATAACAGCAAGAGGAAGACAAACGTCGGTGTTTAACGTCGGGAAAGTAGTAAAGGTTAAAGATACGAGGGATTCTCTTTCCCCTTCGAGCAGCTTTTCGCATTTAGAGAATCTCTTTCATTTTTTTTTTCATTCTCGGAAATCAAACTCTCGTAAAAACCCACCTCTTTTACCAGTTTTAATGTTAAAAGTTGCATTTAAAATGACGAAGAGAATAGTCAGGAATATCCAAAATTGTCAAACGGAATTGATCATGAGATATTTTATTAGATAATATGGGATAGTATCTGGGAGACCGAATTTTTGCACCAAATTCATACTAAATTAGAGCTCACTAGGTACTGTAGAAGAAAAAAAATCTGAAAGCTGTCTTACTCAAGACTGTTTACTATACTATTTCGAGTCATACTCAATATTAAGTTTAGTGGAAATTCCTGACAACAAATGGAAAGAACAATGTACAATTTGAGTTGCTTTAGCAATAGAAATTCTAATCTCTTTTAACCTACAGAGATGCATTTTGGGTAATATAATGTACAGTGTACTTTTACCTACTGGTTCATCATTCATGCCTTAATTAAAAAAAAATTAGCCAGGGTAACTTGTTACAAGTTTCATCCTTCTTTTTAAAAGGCACAATCCTAGCGGAATTTTGTCCTTGTTTGGTCCTTAAAGGTATGCTGTATTGGCCCCAAATATGCTAGATATTCAAATATGGTCACCTTTGGTCAAAATTCCAAAACTGTTTTTATTACTATTTTTTTTTATTACAAAATTTTCATCACTGGGACATTCAGTCATCTTGTGTGTTCCTTAAAAATGTCTGAGAACAACTTGGAGAGTAAAGACCTTCAGGAAAGTACTTTTTGAAAAGGTCTAGCAATTATAGCGTGCTATAATTTGGGGCCTCTACTTCAGACTACCTTTAACCACGGACAAGCAAGCTCTCCTCTCATATAGTATTTGGGTATTTAACAGAACAAAGTTAAAAGTGTGGAAATTCAGTAACAATCAAAACTGGTCAGTATTGTGTCTTTATTCATTTCCCCTTTTAATATATGTGTGAAATTTAAATTTGGACAAAAACAATGTCATTTGTGCATATAGCGAATTTTTATTTTGCATGAGGATTATAATACATTGCTGTGGAATTTTAGTTTTTGAATAAGTTTGATTTTTAAATTTATTACATCAAACAAAATGAGCTGCCTTTTAGTATGATATTGTTGGATGTGAGGAGTGGGGTGGGGGTGGGAAGGGTGAACAATCTAATTTACAGTAGTTTTATTTGGTTTCATTTGAGTCAGAAGTTACATACAGTACACAGTGTATTTGAACTGTTGTGGTGTAGTGTCAGTTCTGAAATATCAGTAGTTATTGCACAATGTTAAATGGTCACAAAAACTGAGCTGTGGTGTCCATAGTTAAGACACCATCTTGTTTTTTTTGCTTGCAATTCTGAGTATGATGGTGGAAGGAGGGGGGGGGGGGATTGAGGGGGGTTGGATGGGGGTCTATTGTCTCTTTGCTATACATACCATCACCTTCCATATAATGCATTCATATTATACAAGGTATTTAAATAAGGAAGAAGTTTGCAGTTTATCATGTTTAAGGGCATCATAGGAAGCAACCGCAGTGGTAACAAGTTATTAACAAACAGTTTATTGTTAAAAACTGAAAATGATTAATTCAGATCTGAAGGTGCACTACTATGTATGTCCCTAATTTTCCAAAAATTTCAGAAATAATAAAATATATATTTATTTATATGTAATATACATATCTGGTATATATCATAGAAAGAATACAGGTGTTGCTGATGAAATTAATAACTGATAATTTTCTTGATATCAATTCGCAACGGATTGGTAAGGTTTTTTCCGAAAAAAGATTTTCCTTTAATTATGAAATCATGGAAAAACTGATTTCAGAGGATATTTCTGATGATGAAAATAATAGCAATAATTCTTGATACTAGCTGTTTGTCTAAATCTAAATACCTTTAATACCTTGTTGTAGTTTCGTAAGATATATGCTTCTTTATTACGTGAGGGTCTTGAATGTTTATTCATTGAAAGATTTGGAATGTCAGCTCTTCATAGTAAAGTTATATCAGCTGATGGTATTGTATTAATGTAAATTTAATGCTTTTATGAAAATGATATGAAACCACCTTTTTTGAAAAGCTTTCGGTGGTGGTTAATTCCTTCAAATATATATTACTTTCCACATTTTCTTTATATTATCATGTAGAAAAGGCATAAAATCATGAAGTATAGCAAGTTTTAAAGTTTGGGTTCCTAGGTGACAAGGAATACTGTCTTCAGTTTGGAAGTCATTTGATGTTATTATAAACATGATCCCTATGTGTAAGTTTATTTAATGGGTCACATACCTCAGAGGAAAAATAACATTAGAGTGGGGGCTTGTCACATGATGACCTGCTTTCAATTGAAGTGGTCATGTTGCAGACAACAACAGATTGAAAATCAACTGGTTATGGATAGAGTTAGTACGGGGCACCAAAATGTTTTTGTGAAGGAAAATTTGGTAGAATGTTGTCATATTAATGTTCCCAAAAGCAGAAAGATGATATTTTTTTTATTAAACTAATTTAAATTTAATTTAAATAAGTGATAATCGGATCACAGTATTTCTGAGTACTTAAAACTTTGAATTTGATTTTGTCTGTTGCGAGATATTTGCATATGCGATTTGTGCATGTAAACACCTTGTTAGGCTATAGTTACAGTAGTGTAAAGATTCCATTTGAATGTTGGGGTTGGAACAATGAGAGTTCATTCTTTAAATTAGTACATTCCTGTGTGACTGTTTCCCATACATTTATCACCCAGTGGTAAACTTCAGGTTGTGATTAATGTGATTAATGTCCCATTCAAGTAAAGCTATACTGGTAAACAGTTATGTAGACATTCATATTATGAAAATTGAATAGTGTCAAAACTATGGGGCATTAAAAATGGATCCAGCCAATCACAATAAATCCAATATCAAGCTGTTGAAACTCAAAAATATGTTGGCATTCACTCCTAAAACTTTGGATTTTTCTTACTAAAGTGTGGTAAGTTTTCAAACATCCCCCCCCCCTTCCCCACAGACAGACATAGGCATATTGTTAGTATTCTGTATCTCTGAAATCAATTTTAATTGACTGTATACTGTTTTGTGTGAAGATAACAATTTTTTTACAAAGGTGTATTTGTTCAGTGGTGAGAGTAGTGGCAATTATTAGTCAGTGTCAGACAGGAGAATATAAACTGAAAGCTTAAATATTGCACTATTTTGCAGTTTTCACTTTTGCGGTGCTCACGAAAGTGAAAGGATGTTTTCTCTGACAAAGGTTTTGTTCTTTCATCACACTACTGTGGGGGGGGGGGGGACAAAGTTTCATTTTAAGTGAGAATATTTTTTAAGTTTATGGCAATAAAACAACATGATAATCAGCTCAAGTTACCTCAGTGATCCCTAGCTCTCTGCATTCATAAATTTATTCTCAGAGGCTAGGTTTTCCACACATCGATATGGAACCTATCATGCTCTTTAGTACATATTGTTTGAGGAGAATGATCTCAAAGGGATTCTTAAAGGTTGCCAGAAGCCCACTGAAAGTTTAGCATGCTAAACATTGCTTGCAGTTTCCTAAAAGATTTTATTCTTACTTCTGACAAATTTAGTGGCCAAAAAATTGTGTGGCAACAAGCTGACTTGCATATCTTTCAATTAAGATGGCTTTGACTAGTCACATGATCTTTGTATACTAAATGACAATCTTGTTTACACATGGTTTAAGTAGCTATTTTACACTTCAAGGGCAATCTGTGATATGGTGATGGCATATGTGTGTATATGTATGTTATGCCCAAGCTTGTAAACATGATACCTCAATTAGTACAGCTTGGTGTAGTTGAGTCTCCATGGTGACTAGAAGATATTGGTAGAGGTCAAAGGTAAATTTGAGGTCAATGTCCAAAGATGTCTTGAACGTGATAACGCAAAACAGTATGTACATCTCGGTTGAAGTAAATGCTTTGTATGCAAATTCCACATGGTAATCATTAGAATGTGAATTTAAAAAAATGATTTGAGGTCATGCAGAGGTCAACTTCTGAAAACCCTGTAGATATGATGAATAAAAAAAAAATCTGTAACCTCTGTGAAGGTATATATATATATATATATTTTTTTTTATTGGTTAGCTGGTAAAAGAAGAGCAGAAGTTGGTTTTGAACCAGGGACCTTCTGTTGCAAAAATTTTTTCACTACCACTAGACTATTAGGTGAGACACTGAAACATAAAGTGGTTTAAATATTTAAAGCTCCACTTGTTTGGACTTAGTCGTTTTTTCAAAACATTTTCTTTCCTGAACCTAGTCAGGGAGATCGGTGTCCGCTTGGGAACCTTGTCAGGGGGAGGGGTTCCGCGCAACTCACCTGGTCCGCGTGGGAACCTTGTCAGGGGGGAGGGAATCCGCGCAACTCACCTGGTCCGCGTGGGTACCTTGTCAGGGGGGAGGGAATCCGCGCAACTCACCTGGTCCGCGTGGGTACCTTGTCAGGGGGGAGGGAATCCGCGCAACTCACCTGGGCCTCTTGGGTACCTTGTCAGAATACAGACTGCCAGCGAAGTCCTAGGACGGCAATAACCAACCCAGGGCTTGAACCCAGCAAATCAAAACTTCAAAGCTCACGGAACAACCAATTACACCATTTCGGTTCCCAATTATTCAACTTCGTTTCTTACCTTTATACTTCTGCCTGCTCCAAAGAACAGAAAAGTAAAAGGCTCTGGCTGGAGTCGAACTCAGGACATGGAGCTTGTCTGATTCTCTCAGTTCAGAGCACTACCAACTGCGCCACTTGAACTGTTTAGAAATAATGCTCGTTTCTAATATTTCAACTTCAGAATTCAGAATGGAAGCAGGAAAAGAGCAGAAAATAAAAATGCTCTCATGTGGAGTTGAACTCAGGACATGGAGCTTGTCTGACTCTCTCAGTTCAGAGCACTACCAACTGCGCCACTTGAACTGTTGAGAAATAATGCTCGTTTCTAATATTTCAACTTCAGAATGGAATGAGGAAAATAAGAAAAAAATAAAAATACACCAGCTGGAATTGAACCGCCAACATGGAGCTTGTCTGACTCTCTCAGTCCAGAGCACTACCAACTGCGCCACTTGAACTGTTGAGAAATAATGCTCGTTTCTAATATTTCAACTTCAGAATAGAATGAGGAAAAGAAGAAGAAAAAAAATCAAAATTCACCCACTGGAATTGAACCGCCAACATGGAGCTTGTCTGACTCTCTCAGTCCAGAGCACTACCAACTGCGCCACTTGAACTGTTGAGAAATAATGCTCGTTTCTAATATTTCAACTTCAGAATGGAATGAGGAAAATAAGAAAAAAATTAAAAAGACACCAGCTGGAATTGAACCGCCAACATGGAGCTTGTCTGACTCTCTCAGTCCAGAGCACTACCAACTGGGCCACTTGAACTGTTGAGAAATAATGCTTGTTTCTAATATTTCAACTTCAGAATGGAATGAGGAAAATAAGAAAAAAATAAAAATACACCAGCTGTACTTGAACCGCCAACATGGAGCTTGTCTGACTCTCTCAGTCCGAGCACTACCAACAGTGCCACTTGAACTGTTGAGAAATAATGCTCGTTTCTAATATTTCAACTTCAGAATGGAATGTGGAAAAGAGCAGGGTCTCTAGGGTTGCAACTCTAGGCAAGCAGTTTGTCTCATTCTGTATTATGTAGCTTTACATATTTCTCACAGTAAATGCTCATTCTACAAGTCCACCCCACCTCCCCCCCCCCTCCCACCCATCTGAAACCACCAGTTAATCCTGGTATAATGGGGTATGAGTATGTTTGTACATATATGTATGCATGTGTGTGACACCTTGGCATGTAAACTAAAAAGTTTATGGTGGTTCAACTCCATATTTGGTATGTGGATGCAACTTAGTAAGTAGAAAAGGTCATTCAAGATTTCAAACACAGTATGCCTAAGCGAGTACAAAAAGCCTATTGTTTTTCATAGAGGTCAAAGGTCATTTGAGATAACCAAAGGTCAAGATATGAAAACTTTGTGAACTAGAACTTCATGAGCAATGGTTAGATGAACTTCATACTCAGTATTTGGATCCTTTTTATTGGGCCTAAGAACCCTACTGTAGAGGTTAAAGGTCATTTGAGGTCACCAGAGGTCATAGTCCGGGAACCTTGTATTTCATTACTCCAAAGGTATGAACTTCATGCATGGAATGTGGTTGCACCTTGTTAAGTACAAGCACCTTGTGTAAAAAACTTACATTCAATTTTCGGAAAAAAAATTGTGGCAATGAATCACCAAGTCTCTTGGCTTTCTGGTTATCAATAGTATGATTTAATGTATGCTTAACCTTTCTTAACAATTCCTTGAAAAATACATCCTAAGGTGCTTTATTACATTCTTGAATTGTTAGATATATCATTTTTAACTGAATCCAAATTCCTCTTTATTGCCTGGGAAACTAGCACAGGGTCAAGTGGTAACATACTTTGCACCTCTAAATAACATGAATTCAGGGAACTCACACACTGGGTCAACTGTTAATAGCTGTTTAATGTCATGAGCAAGGGACTGCAGTCAGACAGGGAAGTGAGTGTGGGGGAGGGGAGCATCTTTTGTGAAAGAGGAAATATTTGCACATTTTATAATTGTAATTGTGGATTTTAAACTGTTGCCAAAGTGCCTGTGGGAACTTTCAAACATGGACTTGGGCATTGCGTTCACAATAGTGGATAACGAATGATACTGTGTAGAAGGCATCATGAGTTTATATTTATTATTTCAACCTTGGTAAAAAGGAATTCCATTTTTCAAGTATTCTAAATTGCATTATTATTATGATTGTAATTATGTTAAAGAATTTACAGCATCTTCTGGGAAGATATGATAGTGTGTATTAATATATAATTTGAATGTTTTTAAATCGTAATATATGCATGGGTGTGGAGAAAAGAATGAAGAAGAAAGCAAAATATCATATCTTTGTTTCCATTTTTGTATTCTTTGTTATTGTACAAAAGGTATCAATTCATATTGCCATGAAAAGAGAATACCCGTCCTTTCTCATTATTCTTAATAGCAATCACCTACAAATTTCACGCACAATGCATTTTATGGATTAAATACAAACATGTCATGCTCTCCAGTCTTGCATGAAGCATCTTTATGTAAGCATGACAAATTGCCAAAAAAAAAAGAATGCTTTTTTTAATTTCATGTATACAAGGAAGAAATGCCTACAGTAGTTTCACAAGAACTATAAGGCTTTCCCAGTGATTTTGAAATTTTTTAAGACATCAATCAATGGATTGAATTTCAAGGAATTTTATGAATTCTCGCCGGAGTTTGCACCATTATCCTCATACACTTGAGAGAACCAAAGTACACAAAAAATAGGGAATATTATTCACAGAAGCTCCAAGGAAGTAGAACTATTGCCATGTAGCATTTCCTACCTGTTCGAAATTGTTATTGTGAAGTACAGTTGCTATGAGACTTGGCAGTTAAAAGAAGTCCATAGATACACCATTATCGGTGACCAGCCACTATATTTCTAGCATATTTTGTTGCTGAAACTGATGACCATTCATACATTTCACCAATGTTGTACTTGGCCTTGAGTACAAATCAAAAGTTTATCCACATTGCTGTGAAAATGAATATCAATCTTTTGGAAAATACTCTGAACAGCAAAAGTTAACTGTCATCTCCAAATGCAGTTTATGGATCATATGAAATTTGCATTTATCAACTATTTATATAAAGCCAGGTGTATATTTATCTAAAGCAAAATGCATAAAGGATATCTCCCAAGAGGTCATAACATTGTCTTCATACACTTGAGAAACCAAAGAATGTCAAGATAGTAATTATTACTAACAAAAGTCCCAAGGAAACCAAACCTGTCCAAAATTATGCTTTCTTGGACATTAATTTAGCAACTTGACATTCATGATTTTGGATTCCATAGTAGCATCACAATCTTGTTGATATGTGGTTACTGTTCATACTCAAACAAATTAAACAAATGCATGGCTTTTATTTCTTCTGTTCATGATCCAAGATATTTGCTTTCTGTTGTCAATCACACATTTTAAATGTCAGAAGTCATACCTCTCCATTCTAGCAAGCTTAAATATTAATAGAAATTTCCTGCAAGTACTTTATCTAGAGGTTCTAAACCTCCAAAATTTTTGTGAGATGTTCAGGAAAATCAAATTAGACAAATAAAACTGTAATTGTGAGTACCATTGCTGTAAGACTAGCAGTAAATGAAATCTAGACATGATTATTGGTGACCAGATTTGGTATTCCTAGCATATTTGCCATTAAACCTGATGACCCATTGATATATTAAAGCCATTAATAACGTATCAGAAATTTGTATACGAGTAAGGGTGCTTAGTTGCAAAAAGGTGTTATATTTGGCAACTTTTGAAGTCCTTTATGTTAAAGAGCTTTCCACTTCCACAACTATCAGCAATGTTTTTCTTCTCTCACAAGTTTTCAGGTGGCGCTGCAATACATGAAAAGGGTCGCGACCCAACACCTGGGTATTGTTGTACTTAGACTTGAATACAAGTAAAGTTATCCCGTTTGACAAATGACATCATACATAATGCATGTTACTCATCATGATGGTTTGACTGCCTCATTTGCATATCTCAAGTCCCTCAGACCTGCGGCTAACACAGCCTTCATCTCGGCCGACTCTAGACGGAAACATTTCAGTCGTTCACACTGAAGAGTTCCAGATTACGATGATGGGAGGATCCGTTCAGGGCTTGGAATGGAGGACGTCTGTTCTCTGAGAGGCTCCAGGCCGAGGTGAATATCAGAGGCAAAAATTTTACCTTCCCACTCTTGAAACACTGGAAAGAAAGGAAAAGAAGAAGAATATTATTAATCACAAAAGTCAAGTGATTAAAGACCTGATCTGTTAGAAACAGCTGACTAATTAAAAAAAAAGATATATATATATATATGTATGTATATATGAATGTATGTATGTATGTATATATAAATAATAGCCCAACTACATACTTTCAAATTGTATCTTCATTTGTTTTATCTTTTCTTTATCAAGATTCTCTTTAGTTTCTATCACTTGTTTGTTCTTGTTTTTTCTCTATTTATGTTTTCTTGTTCAAAGCACCTCTTAGATTTTGTTAGAGGTAAATTTTTAAAATGCGGTTAAGTAAGCTTCACTAAGCGAGCTTTCATTTAAAATAAAAGACAACAATTTTTTTTAAATATGAAAAATTATTTACTAAAATTATTTTAACCACTTACTCCATGTTCAATACAAATCTTACATGGAGTTACCTTTGGTTCCCTAAAAAAGTGACATAAACTTGGCAGTCAAATATATTAATAACAGCTTCCATTTGCTCCAATGGTACTGAAGTTAACAGAGTTTTTTGTACTGTCTAACACAACACACACAACATGCCAAGTTTTGCCTAGTGCAGTTGACCCGCTACAAATTGCATATTTGTCAGTAAATATTTACCCTCCTTTATTGAATCAGCTGTTTCTCCTGATTATTTATTCCCTTTGGTAAACAAAAACTACCAATAACATCCGCAGTTTACTACTATTTTTCCTTATGTTAACAGATGTAGTATTCTATTAAAATTGCAGGTGAATGTCATACCTCGGTGATATATTAAACATTATTTACTTAAAGTAAACTCCCTCGCTTCTTGGTAAAAAATTACATTCTCGTTTCTAAAAGATGTGGGTATTGGAGTGTTGTATAACAGTTTTATTAATATTTCATTATTTTAATTACAAGATTACATCTAGCATGCATCATATACATCATTTCTCTCCAAGGCACTCACATAATAATAATTTTTGCAGGTAAAGCAGCAAATATTTATTAATAGTTATTGTCTAACCTTAACATTGTCTAGCCTTTAATTATGCCATAAATTTGATGACATATACGAGAGACATATTAAACCTGGATAGGGCAAAATGTCTGGCATTATTTCCCTTTTTGGGAGAGCAAATGTTGTTTTCAAATCAAATTGAATTTAAGTTGAAAGCACTTTACGAGGTGGTCTTAGTTAATCAACACCAGGTTGAGGTTGGGTAGTAATCCATTGATTTGTCACATTTGCCAGAAATTATCTCAAAGGCTGGTTTAATAATATTGAAGAAAGCTAATTTGACCACTACCATCCAATCGGGATTGAGTTTTAAAGGAGACACTAACCACTCCCCCCACCCCCCCACCCCCCTCCCCCACCTCTAATGCAATGGATCTATGTGATAAAGATAAATTTCATAAACAACTTCCCGACACAGCTAAGAAAAGTCTTATTCCGTTTGGGAGACATCACAGATTTGATGTTCCTTCCAACACAAGGCAATGACTTGATCAAGTCTAAATATGACATCATCGAGCCACATGTACTTCAATTTAAAGAGTCATTTTCACAAACTAAAAGTGGTATGAAACTTTAAGAGGACTGATCTGAATATTTTTGTTATATAAAGAATGATTAATATGATCTGAAATATTGTCAGGTAAAATGAAATTTAAAGTTATGCCTCTATAATTTAATTTTTTTTTTTTAATGTTAGTGGTTTGTCCCTGCAAAACGACAATGAACCCTCTTACAACCAATGTTTACATTATACATATTTGTAAACAAAAGTACGCAAGAAATTAAAAAAATTAATGAAAAATTGTCTTACAATTGTTAAGAGAGCTCCTTTGTCAAACTTTGGCAGAAACGAAATAAGCTGAGGTTCTTCGTCTGGTTCACAACGAATAAATCCGCTGAAATGGAGATAACAAACAAAAGTCTGTGATGAATTGACTGTGTAGTATCTGTGGTTAGTACACTTAATATATACTACACATATAAAGGAGAGACCCTTTTTGAACTTGTGGAGACCAAACAAAAATTTTGCAAGATTTACAAATGATTTTAACTTGTAGATAACAAAGTGTTACAATACACACAAAATTTTCTGCAGCTAACAATTAAACAAGCTTGGGTTTAGCGTCAAATTTATTTTCTTTCTCTCTGAACTAAAATTGAGATGCCGCTATTAAAACTTTAAATTAATATCTTAAAGTAATATCCCTAATGGCAGACAATGCGATATCTACATTGATAAGAAAAGTATCCTACATTATTAGTTGAAAATTCCATCCCAGTATCTTTTTCCTATCTCTAAAAATGGTTCTTTGAATGTAAACAATTTTGTGCCAGTTGTAACCTTCTATACTCCAGGACATTCATCATAGTAGGAGGTCTGTGTTGTCATTGTGGTATATGTGATTTGAATGCCTTACTTTCCTAATACAATATAGTTGTTTACTTATCCTTGAAATGAGATACATTTGCAATACTTGTGTACTCTGTCAATTTTCTCTGCATTTTGAATTTCTTCAATATGCAAAATTATTTGTAAGAATATTACTATCCCCTCAGAGGATAAATGACTTGAATATTATGAAGAAAAAAAAAGACATTATCGGCTCAATGGCCATGGCAACATCATGACAATCTGAGATATCCAAAATGTAAAGTGATCCTTACCAAGGTATAAGTTCCAAGACTGGCTGCAGTCTGGTGTTGAACAGAGCAATGACATCATCGGCGTGGTCCTCTTCCAAAGTTTTCTGGAATAAAACGGCGAGACGTTCGCCCGTCGGGTCCCAAGCCATGTCCTGGATCAAGCCTCCGATCCTGTAGGTTGGGGTAGAAAAATTACAAGGAACATAGAATATTTGATGATCAATACAGAACAAATGTTTTACAAATGACCTTTATCCCTCCCCACATCTACCCCACCAAAATAAAAAACAAAAACAAAAACAAAAACAAAAAACAAAAAACCTAAGAATTTGCAGCTACTGCTTGTTTCTGCAGTGTAAACCTTTCCTAAAATTAAACCTTGCAGGCCATGCTCCTCCAATTTAAAAAGATAAAGAAATTTGTGTTGCATTGCAAATGAAACATCACCTTTCATACAAAATAATGAGCATTAAATACCTATTGTACTGTTGGAGGAGTCCAGGGAATAACTCCAGTATCGCATTGCAAAATGTTATGCAGGGTGACCAAATAGCTATACCAATGCAAACATATATCCCAGTGTTTGTACACAGCGACAGTATTTTTTTTTTTATGAGAGCTTTTAAAGAAAGTTCATTGAAGCTTTCAAAACTGCTACACAAATATTTGAACAACAAATTATTCCCTGGCCTCATTTGCATGGATAAAAAATACACATTCCTTTATTGAATCTAGAAGAACTAGAGAATCAAAATTTAAAATGTACCTGACTCCTTCCAGATCACCATCCTCGTAAACGACTTCGCTCAGATCTGCACACTTCACAGCGGCCTGGGCTCCACCTGTGGTGGCGCCCCCGACTTTGGTCTCGTTGAAATTCAGAGAATAAATAGCCGGTTCCTTCGCCGAACAGAACAGTAAAATCTGGCTGTCGGGACTCCAACAGGCCGCTTGGAGTCTGCCGGAGAGTTGAGTCCACTTCTCACAAGTCCAGGAATGGGTCTCCCAAACTCTGAAGAAAATAATAACAATGAGAACATCAACGACCGCCGCCCTCTGTGATCTATTCACAGGAATGATAAAAGGCTTTTATGGGTCTAGAGTAACTTTATCTTAATATGGGATTTTCAGTCAGCAAAGTGCTGTATTTGTATTTCAAAAGTATTAATTTCAACATTTTTCACGTTTTAAACAAAACCAGTACATCTGTAAATATACCTGAAAACAGCAGAAGGAGTAGCCGCTAGCAGCCTGGATTTATCCGGTGACCAACGTAACAAGGACACTCCACCACCCCCGCCTCTACCCACAGCGTAACTTGTCTCACGAGGGACGTTCCACACCATCATCACTGTATCCCATGGCGACGCTGAGGTCAGCAGACGACCTCTTGGATCCCATGCCAGTGTTGTGATTGGACAGTTAGTGTGGTGACTTAGCACTTGAGCAGATCCTGCGGACGGCCTGATGGATGATAAATATGAACAGTATGATGTTAAAAGGGCAAAACATGTGACATGTGACTTATCCCTAGAAGGCTAGTACCATGTGTACATCAGCATAGGATAGAGCTAGCACATCTATACATAGAGCTAACACATCTATGTACACTTAATAGAGTTAACATATCTATGTACACATCATAGAGCTCACACATCTATGGACACTGCATAGAGCTAACACATCTATGCACATTGCATAGAGCTAACACAATTATGCACACTGCATAGAGCTAACACATCTATGTACACTGCAGAGTTAAAATATCTATGAACACTACAGAGAGCTAACACATGTATATACACTGCATAGAGCTAAACATCTATGCACACTCAATAGAGCTAACACATCTATGCACACTGCAGAGAACTAACACATCTATGCATATTGCCCAGAGCCAAAACATTTATACACACTGCATAGACCAAACACATCTATGCATATTGCCCAGAGCTAACACATCTATGCACACTGCATAGAGCTAACACATCTATGCATATTGTCCAGAGCTAACACATCTATACACACTGAATAGGGCTAAACATCTATGAATAATGCATAGACCTAACACAAGTACTCACCTCGCAATGAGCTACCACATCCATGAACACTGCATAGAGCTAACACATCTAAGCACATTGCATAGAGCTGACAAATCTATGCAATTACATAAATATATGTTATTACTGCAAGGTCACATCACTAAACCAAATCAAGTTATGATCAGAATGAGAAATCCCAATCAGAGAGGCCACAATCTACTTTTGATCAGAGAGTACTGTAGCGAGAAAATCTCTTGGATCTGGTTTAGTCATATATGGGTTTATTTCCACAAGTTTCCTTTTTCTTTCTGACTAAAGTCACCTGCCATTGATTCATGTGTACCTTGTTGACTGTGATGCTGGGTCTAGATGCCAGACCAGGACACAGGACTGACAACCAACAGCTAAGATTCCAGCAGAGAATGGTTTCCAGGCCAAACAAGAGACACCATGTTGGTATCGATGCTTTAGGGTGGGCACAATGTCGCTAGTCGGTGAAAGAAAACAAAAGTTAGATTTGTCTGCATGACTGGACATGATACACTAAGAAAGCACCGAATGCATCTAGGGGACCGTGATGATATCATCATACGTTGGAAATGAGATAGAGAGCATTGTTAACAATGATGAATCATATAAGCCTACATCTATGCTGCCTGTATCAGACTTGTATGAGTTCATACTTAACTATTCTAGCATAGTTGCCAGTATTCACACTTCAGCACTGAGTATTTGAACACACAGGCTCATTCATACTTAATTATGGCACGTTGGAAATATAGTATCTAAATGAATAGTTCTAGATGACGGAAATTTTGCTTATACTTGTAATCGTAAACATACCAAGAGCAATTCTACTTGTACTCGTTCTAAGAGTATGTATTGTATTCACCAAACCTACAAAATCTCTCCTACAGTGAACATATTAATCATTCTTTGTTATATTGCTGACATTTTTTGTTACTTTGTCCAAGGGACCACCAGAAAATAAAAAAAAGTGTATTTTACTACACGTTTTCGGACAACCAACTTTGCTGATCAGACAACCAGAAAAAATCCTTAAAAACTTTGCCCTGCTATGATCTATGCTTACCTGTCGGCCGTGAATACCTTGATGGAGTTATTCTGCCAGCTAACTGCACACTTGTTAGTATGTGGATGCCAGGCAAAGGCACGAATCTCCGATTCATCCCAGTCTCTCACAACACTGAATTCAGATATCAGCTCGTGCCTTGACAACTGTCGACAAGAACATATACATATGCAGATTATCAACAAATGCCAAACTCAATGGCTGTAATAGTAAAGTCTGTTACTTAATTAATAATTGATAAACAGTTACAGATAAACCTTCCATAGCAGATAACGCATCAATGTTGTTTTGTCTTGCATATATATGAATCATAGTAAATATGTTGTGGTTAAAGGGAATGAAGACTCGTGCACAAAGAAACTTGTGATGCCGGTAATCTCACCTAGTTTCGAATGAGGTGTAACAGAAGTATTAGACACCACCATCGATCCCAGAAAATACACACACACAGCTTGCTACCATCGGTAATTAGACACTAGTGTACAGTCAATACATACAGCTACGGTCAATACCCACAACACAGTGTACATAGCAGCGATGGACATCTCATGTCCAGATAAAAGATAACAAGGTATCACGTTTCATTACTGTCTGCATTTTGTAGCGACAAGAAGAAAACTTCACTTGCAAGCGACGGAAAGTTAACTTTTCTCAGAGGGCGGCACGCAGTTTGGGGCCAGTCTTCAATGCCTTTAATAGGGAAGGGCACCTTGTATTGATGTAAGTAGGGAAACAAAATATAAGGTGAAACCTACTGTCATGTGAGGATATATAGAACCCTGGAGTGTGGAAGCAGCTCGAACTGCTGTAAGGCAGCCGTATGCCATACTGGAAACCAGCCAAGGAACTGAAGGAGGGGGTGGAGAAGAAAAAAAAACATGACAAATTACGAATATAAAAAATTAGATGAAAATAAAACTGTTGGAGATTGGTGGTTTATTACAAACATCTGACATAATGCATTCAACATGTTAAATTTGTTTTGATGGGAGCATGCCCTTTAACATGTTAAGATCAATATAAATATGCCTTAACATGTTGTAGTTCATGGCAGCATGATTTTTGGATGTTATTAAACCAGTGCTCTGGGGAGCAGTGACCTGTGAAACAATTACACCCCAATCTAGTGAACCCCTTAAACTTACCATCTGACCTCTCTTCTGCCATTTCTTCTAACATTCCACTCACTCCATTTTCATTGCACGAGTACCAAGCTCTCTTCCACAGAGGTATGTCTCCTTTATTCGGTAAAAATGCAGACTGAGCGCTCTCCTCAATGGCAAGGGAGGCCAAGGTATCTGTAGATGCTTCAATGATCGGCAAGTTGATTCCCTAAAGATCGTAGGAGAAATATTCAATCGATTAATCGAATGATTGTTAGGAAAATAACGCACTGCAGGACTTCTACGGATGTTGTAAGGACCATAGCATCCGTTCCATTATAAGCAGTAAAATTGCCTTTGAATTTCATTTTGACAATGATAACTCAATGTAACCCACCAAAGACACTTTCATAATCAACAGGACAAATGTTACAATGTACAAAAAATAAACTGTAAAAATTTATGATTACCTGTAAACTATTTCCTATCAGAGTTGTTGCTTCGTCTTCGGGTCTGGCTATCAAATCCCCATTTTGCTCAGCGACGGTGACAATTCCCAGTGCTGGCGGTGGGAGACTTTCTTGAAGAGAACACATTCTACTCTTCTCTTAATCTGCAAACATTAAAATAGAATTCATTTGTGAATTGAGAGACAAGCTGGAAGTACACACTGAATAGTTTGCAATATTAGTGAAGTGAATTAATGAGATGGAGAACAGATCGATCATCAATTAATTAAAATAGCTTTTTGAACAACTTTTGATTGTTTGTCTGGGTGTTGAAGAAATTATATCAAGTAATCACAAACTCATAAACCTTACATCAATTCAAAAATCTGTGAGGGTGTCTGAGTTTGATCAACTGTTATCTTATTTCCAGTAATACTCAGTAAATTAGTAACATTGACAACCAAACATTCAAAGATGATTTAGGTACTGTGAGCTGGTTGTCTTTCATAGCCATATTTCACCTGACACCAAATTAAATCAGCAATGACAATAATGGCTTCAGCCCTAATCCTCTGCACAGTACTCAGTAGGATAGACTTAAGTTTGTATGTACCTCTAGGCCTATGAAAACTCTTCAGCCTACGCTAGGCATCAAAGTTAGGCACCTAGTACCATAATACTAGGCCTAATAATAGTATTGCAGCTTTATTGTCGTAATTCATATGGAAGAGGTTTTGTTTTGACTCTTTGAGACTTTAAATTAAATGGTCTTGTATATTCAATGATTTGCCCTGGCCCAAAAAAGTATTAAAGCTGCCAACCTATGACCTATTTTGTGTAGCCTTGGCCTACGTAATTAGGAGCGCCTGTGAAACGCCCATACATTCAAACTTCCAGTGCAAGTACTAGTAGTAGTACATGTTAAGTAATACACGTCTGTTTTAGGCCTATTGGGCCTAACGTTAGGTCTAATAATGTTATATCTCTAGTCTTATCATCACGGAAGCACACTGTACACTGACCATAGAAATTTCTATGACACTGACTGACTGACAGTTACACGTAAAGTTACCACTTTGACGACGAAAGCGCATTTATTTGTGTCTCAATGATAGCCTTTTTTCCCACAGTGTTAACTTGGTTTTCTCGTTTGTGTAATTCTATTTATGTTCTTCAAAAATAGATTAACTGTGTGGAAACTGTTTTGATGAGTATTTTGGTACCGCTTGAATTTCGGTTGCGAAAAGCAGAAGTGGGTGTATACACATTATATACTATCCATCGGTCCTGAATAACGTACATTGTCGTTTGCAATGCCTATGACCGCACCACCACTCCCTGCGAAATTGGCACTTCGTAACTGCATGATATAGATCGAAGAACGGAGTGGGGGAGGGGGAGGGGGAATAACGAGGAGGGTTGATCAAGGGATGAAAGGAAACAACAAAGCTAACTTGGGGAAAGAGGGGATGGAAAGGAGAGAGCCCACAACAAAGGTGTATGTCAGTTATTAGTATATGTCTATTAGAGTTTGTAAGATTAACTCAATTTAACTGTGTATTTTAACTTCAACGGAAATTATATTTTTCGTCCATATTTTTTCGATAAATTTGTTGCTTAATAAGTGAAGCCTACTTACCATACAAATTCACATATGAACAATGACATAAAAATTTGACAAAAACAATAATAGTATGATAAATAAGCTTTCTATATTTCATATCAATTCCTCTCCAAGAGAAATGAAAACAGTTGCATATGGATTCATTTTTTTTTAAAAATAGACAATGCTTACAAAGCGCACTCTCCTAAATATATTTACAAGTGCTTGGAACAGGACAGTAGCCAAGCCAGGGCACAGGGGGTGGGGGAGGGGCATGCTCCCACCCATGTAATCTTGCAGGTTCTA
>JAIPMN010003781.1:0-27252 GCA_020650975.1 Apostichopus californicus | reverse complement strand
GGGGGGGGGGGGGAGGGGGTAATTTCCCACCCATGCAATCTTGCAGGTTCTATATTCTTCATTAGCACAAGGCCATTACTTCATGCGACTTTCATTCCCAGTATATTTGCATATGCGTAACGTAGATAAATGTCAATGACTAATTGATTTTATTAATAGGTTCTTTTTATTTTAATAACTAGGTTCATAATTTGACAGAAGAGCAGTTATCCTAAGGTGTGTGTCACATGACCAGTATAAGGCTATTCTGTTAAGCGTGGTTTTACTTATTTTGACAATGCTCCGTTCATTTCAGCTGTTAACATGATTATCAATTATTTGATGTATCATTTTATGTATCGGGAAGTTTCTTCACAGCTTAAAAAGAAAGAAATGCAGATTGGACAAACTAATTTACCAATCTTCAATCACTTGTTATTTGTTAGAAAAGGCAATGATTTAATAAATGGTTTACAGTTCGACATGACTGCTATCTGATTGCATGTTTGTATCTTGCTTGCTTAATACTTGAAATGTATAGATTCACTCTATTGAATCCTAGGTTGCTTTAGAGCTGGGGTGAGATGTACGTGAGATGTCTCAAGAAAAAGAAAAAAAATCAATCTATTTGACATCATCACAAAAAACGAGCTAGCTGCGTAGAATTTATCGGCACTAATGATGCTGTCAGGTAGGCCTATTATCACCATTAATAATCAACTGTACTGTATTGACATTATGTTTTTGTGCATACAGATTAAGTACACACACCTATTGCTTGAAAGTCCTCGGAATCAAAGGTTTGAAATCAACAGCAGGTCGTTGGTTAGGTGCGGCCCAGTCAAGTTTTCACTCCTGATATCTGGCCCATTCATTCAAAAAGGTTGCCCACCCCTGCCTTAGAGGAAAACACTCGCACAAACACGCTATCACCATTACTCAGATTCTTTTTGCTTTTGTAAACCTGATTTTATCCACATTTTATCTCGCATTCATTTTTCAGAAAATCTAAGGTTAAGAAATGCAAAAACACATTTGTTTCAACCCTGTAGTGTTTTTAGTCTTCCAATATATTGCATCTTACTTACGTAGTGGTAATATAATGATAATAATATGAAAAAAAAAGACATTTGTGCACCCAGTGTATCTTATACACCAATTAATATCCTCAAAGAGGATGAGAGTAAAAAAAACAGAGAGGCCAAAAACTTCAGCCTTAATTCATTCACAGATATTGCAACGATATTGTCTGTTTTTAAACATTTCCAGAGATGTTTATCACCCAGAAAGCATCAAAGGATTTTGCGAATGAACTGAACTTTGAATTCTCAAGAAAGAGATGGAATAACAGTACGGTCAGTTCTCTCTGTCATAGGGTGCATCGATGTAATATGTCACCTCAGTTCACATTCGTGTCCACAACCTGTAGGGCACTTGGTACTGTTGCTAAACCATTCCTTCATGTGTCCTATATGACCTCCATGGGAACAACCCTGACACCACGAGTAGAGACCTTTAACAGGAAGATGGCTGTGGAAGTAAAGACAAATGCGATCCTGAAATTATCAATACATTCAAATCATTACAGAGTTACTTGCAAGCAAATCTGTGCAAGGCAGAAGGGAAGGAATGGAGGGAGGAATGGGGGGTGGCAAAGACCTTTAGTAGGGAGACTACTTTACAGAGTAAAGCAAAATGAAAGCAAAGTTAGATCCCAAATTGTTCATTAATTTACAAAATTTACACAGTCTACCAAACATGGAGTAGGAGAGGACAGAGTTTGTTTGAACTAAAGAGATAAAAAAAAGCTTAGAGCATTACCTGAGTTAAAGAAAGCGATTGGAAAATTTACAATACCCTGCTACGATTCCTGTGTTAAAATATGCTTAATTAGGAAGCAGTGCATGAACACTCCTTTTCAATTTTAAAAATGTCATCACCCATATTAGTCTTTGTGACATTACAAAAGTTGAACATGAAATTTGCAAAATATTGGCATTTATCTTCATTATTTGGATATAAAACTTGGTTATTCAAACAAATGTATGACATTGTTGTAGGACATTAGCATCTAGTTGTATCAGGCTTATCTACCAAAAAATAAATGCCAAAAGATACTTTCAATTTTTTTTTAACAGGACTGAAAATACCATTAATATTTCAATTAACTCCCCCCCCCCCCCCTTTCCCTTTTGGTAGAAGAGTGTTGACTGCACTCTATAACAGAAATGGCAAAGACACACAGACACCAAGTACGAAAGGTAACTGAATCTAATGGAGAGAACTTTTGTAACAGTGTGTCATAGGTAGAAACTTACCAAATAGAACATGGATTGGTGAGTTTACTACACTTAGAACAAGCCCACGCATGTTTTTCAATTCCTTTTTCACAGTTATTGCAGTTGGTATAGATAGTAGTTGATTGCTGCAATAAAAAGTGACAAAAAAGGGCATTTAGTAGTAAGTCAAGTAAAGAAGCGTTAATAGCCCAGTTTAATTCAAAAGTACCTTGTATACTAGAAATAATCTAGAAAGACATATAATGGCCACTCACATTCATACATTCACAAAATAAATTAACCACCGACTACAAATCAAATTCCTACAAACAACTTTTACCAAAGCTACCAAGTGTGATGCAAAACTAGATTTGAAATTGATTTAAATATTACGTGCACTTCTTCATTTTCACTTATTGATTTAAAAAAATTAGCTGCACTTCTTGATTGCACTTCTCAATTTAATAATTACATACACTTCTCGATTTAAATATAACATGCACTTCTTCATTTGCACTTCTCGATTTAAATATTACATGCACTACTTCATTTGCAATTCTCGATTTACAAAAATAAGCTGCACTTCTCGATTGCACTTCTAGATCTAAATATTACATGCACTTCTTGATTTGCACTTCTCAATTTAATAATTACATACACTTCTCGATTTAAATATTACATGCACTTCTTCATTTGCACTTCTCGATTTAAATCTTACGTGCACTTCCCCATTTGCACTTCTAGATCTTAATATTACATGCACTTCTTGATTTGCACTTCTCGATTTAATAATTACATACACTTCTCAATTTAAATATTACAAGCACTTCTCCATTTGCACTTCTCGATTTAAATATTACGTGCACTTCCCCATTTGCACTTCTAAATCTTAATATTACATGCACTTCTTGATTTGCACTTCTCGATTTAATAATTACATACACTTCTCGATTTAAATATTACATGCACTTCTTCATTTGCACTTCTCGATTGAAAAATTATGTGCACTTCTCCATTTGCACTTCTAGATCTAATTATTACATGCATTTTTTGATTTTTTTTTCATAAAATGAATGGCTATGAGCAAGTCATGAATGATTTGGCAGGATCTTTTCTTAAATTTCATTGACCAGACAATTCTTTATGTTTTGTTAGTAATAATCAACATGTGAATTATAAATTGGAAAACAGTTTTTATCCTTTTCAAAGTTTACTTCATTATTTGAAAGCAAGCTTGCCAAGCTAATGAACTACATTGTCATGGAATTTTTTTCTTGTATTCAATAGCTTGGAAATAAATTCACTAAAATTAATTCAAATATCTGCTTACACTGTAGATGATATGTTATAACTATACTTAGGAAATTGGCAGGATAACAGAAAGGGAACACTGTTGGATCTGAACAATAATGGCAATAACTAAAGGGCAGTAACACAGACACACTGACTGACAGACAGACAGACAGACAGATAGACTGACAGACAGACAGACAAACAGATACACAGATGGATAGCTTTATTCACCTGATTCAACATTTGGATGTTAGGATGGTCGCTACATTTAATGACTTCGTTGGCGAGCGTCCACAGTTTGAATCTATTCAGTAATTCTAGAGAAGAGAAAAAAATAGAAAATATGAAGCAAAATAAATTCAAATTGGTAAGGAATGTGTCTGTTAGTGTCACAGCATCATAACTGCATAAAGGTACAGGGATTCTTCCTTGTGACATCTTTACAATTTTGCAGGTGCTCAGCAAGAGCTTGAATATGTGGGGCAGGGGAGTGAGGGGAGGAACCAATGGTTGCCTGATGCCCTTCCTGGGCTGGTGTATAAGGAGAGGGGTCTATGAGGAGTGGTGGCACCTCCTGTTTGAAAAATTTTGTTCAAGGGGTCCTAGATGGCAAACTGGTGTAATCAAATTCATCAATTTATCTAAAAGTGTGTAGGAAAAGTTTAAATGATGCCAGTGTACACAAATTTGGGTGCATGTATTGGACGAGAGTGATATTTCTTTTTGTGGGGGGGGGGAGCATGTTCCACCCCCCCCACCATATCCCTGTGGCTATGCCCATGCATCTTTGAGAACCACAATACAACAGAAAAGGAAGGGCGATGTTATGTAAATGTTGGAGCTATTTAACACAGTGTAATATTTGACCATGTTAGCACTGAGACTGTCAACTAATAGGTCTTTTCTTGTTCTGTGAACCAATGCACACATTAGTCAGTCAACAACAATAATACTTTTGATTCGATCAAAACATAACATTCAAACATAACACTCAAAGACAGATCTTGTGTGATTTAAAAGTGAGAGAGATATTTTTTATTTATTTATATTTATTTAGTACTAAGTATATGATGATCGTATATTATTCATTGTAAATATAAACCAGAATGTCAGAAATTACTTGGGTGCGGTTTGACTCACCAATGTATGAAATAAACCAATGTTCTATTGTTTCTGACGGTATTTCTCCTTTGATTTTATCGCCGAGTACGATGTACGCTGAAACGGACATCTGCACATCTCCCTGAAAACAAAATCAACATAGAAATCCATGCCAAAACGTCACATACTGAAACTGGCAGTTATTTTCACAACAACCTACGGCAAATAAAGAAATTCATGAAAACATTACACCGTAAATATACTTAGACAAATAAAGAGAACACATGCAATATTGACAAGGGGTTATGAAAGTAGTTAAAGCCCAAATACATCTTTGTGCATTTTGGTTATGCCAGATAGAACCATCAAATGGATTCAAAAGTGACCGAGTCTGCCATGTAGAAAGGATCAAAATATGAGCTCACACCTAGCTTATTGCAACATTAGGCTGTACATAATACACAACTGATATAATACATGTGCGGTGTCCTACCAACTGTTCCCTACCAAAGTGTAACCTATAAGACGTTTAGGTTTATACCATGTATGAAGACACTGATGATATTTGCATGGGTGTATGTGTATAAATGTATGTATATGCATATACTTATATATATATGCGCGAGTGTATTTGTATTCAATTGTGAATGTATGCATATGTGTATATTTATGTATTGTGGGTGGTGGGGTGGGTGGGTTATACGTGTTGGGTTGGTGTGTGGGTGGATATAAGTGTTACTGTTTTCTTGTATTGTTTTCTCTTTTTACTTATGAGAGTGCTCTACTAGACAAGCCCTCTGGATTTTTGGAGTGCTTCCTTTCACAATTTTCCCGGTTGTTGATATGTTTTGTCACTTAGTTAACTTCACTGTATTTATATTGTGAAGAAACAAATAAATGAATGAATGTATGAATGAATGAATGAGTGAATGAGTGAATGAGTGAATGAGTGAATGAATGAATGAGTGAATGAATGAATGAATGAGTGAATGAATGAGTGAGTGAATGAATGCATGAATGAATGAATGAATGAATGAATGAATGATGTGATGAAGGAATGATGTGATGAAGGAATGATGTGATGAAGGAATGATGTGATGAAGGAATGATGTGATGAAGGAATGATGTGATGAAGGAATGTGTATAAAGCTACATCCGTATTTGTAGCTTCGTTTACTTAATACGTACTGCATCAGCATAGTAGGCCAACATCTCCTTAATGAGGGGTCTGTACTTAATGCTGAGGTTGAATTCAGATCTGTGTTTGGTGATAGCCTGGTCTATCGCATGAGAGGCTAACAGAGGATGGTTGTGGGATGCCTGCAGATTTTGGTCAAGTTCAGGTTTCCTAATGAGAAAGAAGAGAATTTAAAAGCATTTCTGAGGGAATAGAAAAACATCAGCAGTAATAATTGAGGGGAAGGCAATCCCCCTCACCACTGCCCCATTTGTAAAAAAGATATGTATTACTTGAATAATATTCCAATATGCAATTTGCCATTTCATGACATGAAGTTTTAACAAAACATAATGATCTAATGTTACCATTTAATAAAGAGAAAAATAAATTCCTTCCCCCCCCCTCATCCCCACCCCCTACAAACAAATATGAGTGAAAACAACAAAATGGCCTTCAAAATTTTGGCACATTAAAGTGATAACTGCCCTTCTTACTAATTTTGTGTATGTAAAATATAAAGTATCTAGAACTTTTAACCCAAAAGAAAAATTGACCGAATTCACCAGCTTTTTTGGTAAAGTTAGGGTGCCAGAGGTGTTAAGACATTAATTCAGTTACATCAATAAACATTCCAATGAGCCCATGGAGGGGTATTGGAATTTCTACATCTGGAGTTACTTTGTAGGTGATACTGACATCACATAACATAACAAAACAAAAGCTATTTGCCTATAAGATGAGATTAAACTATTAACTATACTATTAACTATATCTTCATTGTATCTGAAATTTCTGCAGAGGAATATACTAGGTTTGCTTTAGTTGCTCCAAAGGTGATGTGGAGTCACAAAATAAAACCAAAAATTATCGCAAGGTAAAAATGTGTATAATTCTTAGTAATTTGACCAAAATATCAACTTACGGTGGAGGTGTACTAGGTCTGCTTCGATCGTGTAACGTATCTGGCGTGGGTGGTCTGAATAATTGAAAGAGAAGTCGAAAAGTAAAAATTTTTATTTCCCAGAAAAGGTTGGAGAAAAACTGAAAGGAGAAACTCTGCTAAACTTTACATTAAAAACATATATATATACGATAGAGTCCTCAAATATTAATCGTTTGTGGACCGATATTTGTGGACCGATAATTATGGACCGATTTGTGGACTGATGATGATTACCACCCATCAACTGATTATTTCAAGTTCCTGCCTTCAGGCAAAAGTATGCGTACTTTTAAGGGTTCTAAAAGATTTACTGACAGTTTTTATCTTTCTGCTGTGAAGATATTCAATGCGCACCAAAACCGTTAAACAATTTTATACTTTGTAGACTTTATATTGGATATGAGGGCATTTATACATTTTTGTACGCTTTAATATTTTGTAGGTACATTTTATATTTTGTTCATCTTTATATTTTATAGGAACGTTTTCATATCTATGTATATTATTATACGTCTTATATGTTGTTTACAATTTTTAATGTTTTGAGCTCTTGTTATCAACCAAATTCCATTGTATTTTTATATGATTGGCTGAATAAATATCTATCTATCTATCTATCTATCTATTGATATGGATAAGAATGAATTACCTGTCTGTTATCTCGTGTCGGTGGGAGAATCCCTCGGTGGGTAGATGCCAGTTTTCGTTAGCAGCGTTCTCCCACCAATTGTATTCCCCTACGTAGTTCTCTTCGTCTTCTATGGTGAAGGGATTTTCGATGGGGTCCATTTCAGCCAGCATCTTGTTCCTCCGTTTGTTCTTGTCGAGTTCGCTGTCCGATTCTTCGTCGGTTACCCCGGTGGTGGAGTCGGGGGCGTGGCTCACCTCCGTGGGAGGATTCTGGTCCATAGGTCCTTCTCTGTGGATGTTGGCAGAATCTGTGTGGCAGGAGAAAGAAGTTAGTTAAAATGTATGTATGTATGTATGTATTTTAAATCCTCCTGCAAGCAGGAACTCGCGAAGAATCCATCATTGGCTTATCAAAGCCGCAAGCTGACCGAAGTCAGTCTCTTAGATTCATATTTAACTTCCATGATTATGAATTGTCAACAACTCTGTAACTGGACGACATACATTAATCTTGGAGTGACTCGAACTCAGGACAATATGATTGAAAGGCATCGGCGTTAACCACTGAGCTAACACTCCTAGAGGAAATATTATAGACGAAAATAGACCTCTGTATTAATAGGAAAACAGACATATGTACTACAATGAAAACAGAAAAGGGTTGCAATGGATCAAACAAAAACGAGTGTTTATCAAAAACCAGACCAGACAGTATGTTATATCAAAAACAGTTAACTGATTCATCAAGGGCAATGATATCCTCACTATGTTTCAATTTCCTATCTTTGCAAGTTGGTCTCTGTGAGTAGTAAATCAACTCTGTAGCTCTACCTATTGAATACTGCTCTACAATCTGTTTACTGATACATCTTTGCAGGCAAGTTAAGCCTTACCTCTGTCGACCTCCGTGCTGGTCTGTGATGACGGCACCTCGGCACTCCCTCCTGAGCTCTGTTTGCTGTAGACCTTCGGCATCAGCTGTGAGACATCCACGAAAAACAATCTCAGTAAATGCCAAGTTTGGGCGACCTGAAAAACCAAGGGAAATGAGTTTTCACCATTTTAGTTGGGTTCTTTCTTGGGTATTACTAATGTGGAAATACACAAAATGAGTATACCTGATGTCTTCTAGCCCTTCAGCAATCTTGGCATTTTTTCACAGAGTTCTCCAAATGGCATACCAGTACGCGCTCACATTTTCAAGTGCACTTCGGCATGTCCGCTTCAAGATTCTTTGAGGTGCCATGTGTATACTCCTCAGTTAGTGGCTTTACAAAAAACCTTATTCATTCACGCAGATACTTAGGTCAATGGACTGGTGTGTGAGTTCTGTGATGATGTACATTTAATATCACACGCAGTGAGATAAATGTTATATCAACCAGACAACCACCCATCATCTGTTTACAGAGTGTGAAGCCATTATACCTGATGACAGGCTCAACAGGAAATCAATCCTTTAGGAAAGAACAATCATGTGACATCCCAGTTTTCACCATTTTAGTTGGGTTCTTGCTTGGGTATTACTAATGTGGAAATACACAAAATGAGTATACCTGATGTCTTCCTAGCCCTTCGGCAATCTTGGCATTTTCTTCGCAGAGTTCTCCAAATGGTTTGCCAGTCAGTTGATATTCTTTAGCAGATGCACAGAACCATTCTGAAAACTGCCATAAGTTATAAAAAAATAAAAACAAATTACTCAAGTTGTGAGAAAAAAAACATGTCAAATTTTACATGAAACCACTGGATGTAGTAAAAGAAATATACATCGAAATATGGAAATATGAAAGGATAAACAATGTGTGATGTAAAAACTCTGTTATTTGACAGATTAAGTAAAGCCTCCTGAATCACGAAGAAACAGTCCGAAAATTAAATATTTGCTTTGTTGAGGCATTCCTTTCCAACTCGGGACTGTCATTCCTTGCCATGCCACCAAACAGAAAAAAAAATAACTCGACCAGAGTTGGGGTTAATATTATATAATTACTCTGTCTTGTTGCAGTTCATAGTAGACCGATGTACTTAACATATCACACAGGGATATGCAACATATTCCTATTGTAGGGGATATACTCACTCTGTCTTGCTACATAGTATACCAATGTACTTAACATATCACACAGTGATATGTAACATATTCCTATTGTAGGGGATACACATCTACTCAGTCTTGTTTCAGTTCATATCACACAGTGGTGCACAACATTTATACTGGATAAACCCCCTCTTCTCCAGTTCACAGTATACCAGAGACTGGTATGTGCAACCTATCCCTTTCATAGGGGATATACTCACTCTGTCTTCCTTCAGTTCATAGTACAACAGCGCACTTTCATAAGCGGGGAAGGAATCGGTAGTGCGGTCCGTCCGACGGAAGAACATCGGGCGCTTAACCGCTGTGATGTCGTTCGATATAGAGCCTCTCTGATGGGTATTCTTCCCGGACAGAGCAGATGTGTGGAAGATATCACCATGGAGACTCATGGACAGGCCGACTGGGTTCTGAAAAGGTAACATAAGATCAGCCACACTTACTTGAGGTGAAAGTTAGAGGTTAAAAAATTCAATTTTTTTAAAAAAAAATCAATTTTTAAATTTTTTTTTTAGCAAAATTAAGAAAAAATCCTAGAAAAAGTAAGGAAGGAAACTTACTGAAGTCTCTGCTGGTTTCTTGGCATCCTTGAAAACATGTTGGAAGATGTTACCATCTTTCCCAGAGGTAAGAAAGACATTCTGGTCATACCATTCAATACCTGCAACGACAACAACAAAAACAGGTGGAAAATGGACAAGCACATCAGAAAGTTTATAAACAAATCTGCAAAGAGTTAAGAACAGCAAGCAATCTTCATTTTCCCCAAAACACTGTGACAATTGATCGGTGTCATTTTCTTATACCACATCACATTATATCAGAGGACATCACATCACAGTACATCATATAGAAACTACCCACATAAACACATAAACCCACATCAAACAGCTCAATTTCTAGAATGCACAAGGCATGCACTCAAAGCATTTATCCAACATCAAATATTCAATATCAATATATATAAATATCAAAGTAGGATGTATGAAAAATATGAAATCAATTTATTCGATGGCAGAAGATACTAGGGAGAAAGAAGAAACTGCTTACCTACCATCATTGCAAATAAAGCTGAAGGCAGTGATGCGGATGGAGTCCACAATCACAAAGGCATTATGTCATGGGGATGGGGACAGAGGGGGGTCAATTGAAACAAAGTGAAGTCACACTATATAAACATCTCAAAACAGCTTACCAAATAGCCTGTTAGTCCCCTCAAAAGCACCTAGTTAGTACCAGTTACACTACATTGACCTCTATAAGCAACATGCCCATGTTAAAAAAGTACCATAAGTAACACATTCAAAGCACTGTACCAGGAACCAGTTTACTTTGACCAAAAATATAACACTCCTTTTGGTAAATGTAAATCTTGCTATTGATGAGAGAACGAACATCTCTCAAAGCAAGCTCATACCTGTCGGGGCTTCCTTATGTTCTTCGAATACTGCAAATGGTACATAAGGCCTCCTTACGTCCCAAACAGACACTGCATTGTCGTCCACCTGAGAGCAACTAGCGATGTGGTACTTCCTCTGAGGGCGCCATTTCACTTTACGGACCGACTGGATGTGGTACAGTGTGTAGTCTATGCGTAACCGCCATTCGTGGGATTCCCAGTGCCATATCTACATGTTAATAGATTGTATTGTAATGGTGAGGTGGAACATGGGAGTGTGCAATGCCAGGCTCTTATTGAAAAGAAGCATTTTGATTTGTGATTAGTAGGGAGAGTTTGTTCTAAAATTTTGTGGAACATTACTTTATGACCAACCTTTCATCATAATCCTTAAATTCTTGGAGATGGCCAAAAAAAAAACCCTTCCACCTGCCCCTACACCCATGTAAATTTCGGAAATACATCATATTTCCCCAAACAGGCTAGAAAGAACAGGAATAGTTGGCTATGTTCACACTTTCACTACCTTCCTATTAATCATCATATCTTAACCCTTTTAATCATTTCCAAACATTACGAGCGGTGGAAACTATAGGAAAGTCATTTCAAAGTTATAGAACTTTAGTAAAGTTGGAGTCAATGCTGATGGAATTTTAAAGTTTACCTTGATAGTCTTATCTCTCCCGGAAGTTGCCAGCCACTGCCTCTCATCTGGATGCCAGTCAAGGCTGAAGACAATCTCTTGATGAACCAACTCTTGCAAAAGGACTCGGTCGCTACGACGGTAGTCCCAGAACTGTTTTAAAAAATACATATACATTATTTATAAAATGTTTCTTACTTATCAATCCATTTGCAATTTTGTTTTTAAAGTGATATTCCAGTGGCATATGTTGATCGTTGTTAAAGAATAATTGTGGAAGCTTTTCTACACCACTAAAAGAAATCACATCCTGATTTCTGGATACAAATACAAATACAGATTTTTTTTTTTTTTTACATTATGAGGAAGGATTTGGTATATTCTGGCAACAGCAAAGGTAAGTGTTTTCATATGTTAATGCATCCCAATTTTGCAGAAGAAAATTACACTTTTAGGAAAATCATGTAACAAATTTGTCAGTGTGACTATCACATCACACCTATTTGCTTCAAGTTCAGTTAAAGTAGAAAGTGTCACAATTTCAAATATCAATATTTTCATTTATAATTGGTAGCAAATTTCACCAGAATATATCTTTTTCTTTCATTTTAATAGTCAAAAATAAACATGTTCCTCTGAAGTATCCTTCATGTATACCCACTGACCTGGACATATCCATTATCGGTAGCTGCAGCAAACATGAATAATTGATGAGGGTTGAACTGTATGTCACGAATACTACCGGAGGAGCTGCCATTGGCCGGAAACGTCATGTCACATTTTTCATTTCGGATATCCTGTCGAGACAGATGATGACATTTTTATCACGGTATTTTACATAAACTTGGCAAATTGTCGCACTATAAAGACGTGTGTAATCATAATTGAGATCTATATCGGTCACACGACCAGAATCTTGACATATAGCAAATCTTTTGAAAGCTAAGGATACAAGAATCCTTCCAAAAAGTTGAATTCTTCGACTTACAAAATATTTGATAGCACCTCCACTGGAGCCACTCAGTAGCATGTACCACTCGCTTGGATGAAAGCAAACTTTGTTGACAGTTCTTTTGTTATCGGTGAAAACCTTGTCCATTTTGTTACCCCTCTGAATGTTCAGGTTCCAAGTGACAACCGCACCATTGGTAGCCCCTGTAGCGAGGAGCTCATCTGGAAACGAGCAAATAATCAGAAAATACGTCTCATTTATGCCAAATAATGTCTTTGTTACTAGAGATTTTCTGTCTCGATTATTATTCAAGTAGTTGAGCCAAGCATGCTAAATATTCAATGTTTGATACTTTTAATCTGTATCGACAACTATCGAGACGAGAATCTTTCCCACAGCTCATGAATCGCTCGATTAAAAATTAGCGATTAAAATTTCAGGTGAGCCATTTCATCATTTATCCTTGTAAACCCATTAAACAACCACTATAGTGGGTGTTTGAGGCAACCAATTTGCCTTAATATATGCCAGGTTTATAGTCATTCACAAGAAAATATCTTTAAGGCATATCTGTATTAAAAAAAACAGAATCACAATTTTGCATAGAAAACGACAAATGGAGAAATTTAAAATAGATACAGATTCTCTATGTGATGATGTTTGAATGTAAGTCTGTGATAAAGTGGGTTGAACAATCGCTCTGTTTTCACAGAATTCCTGTCAAATAGGTTTCTATACTTTTACTTAATATTCTAATGGAGATTTTGTAATAAGCATTATGGACACTTTTGGGGAAATTGAGTGAAACTGAAAAAAAACAAAAAAAACAAGGAACCAAAGTGGTTCATTATAAAGACAAATAATGGCTATCTAAGTTAATAATCAGTCCAGTTGTGTTACAATATCACAATGCAATACTTATGTCAAGGATGTTATTACAAAAGGAAATGTTTCTTTTTATGAAAGGGATTAACTTGTATAGCAACTCATATGAATATAATATTTTCAATCTTGAAATGTTATGTAAAACAGTCAGTTATGCCAGCATTGCTGTTGCATAAAGAAGTCTTAACACACATTCATGGCATAGTTGTTATACAATCAATCATAATGGATACTGGCAGCAAAATTGGATATAATTTCAACTTAACTGGGGAAAGGAATCAACAGTTGTGCAAGTTGTTCAACAAAATTTGAAGAAACTTCATCAATTAATCCATAGAAATTATTGTTTGTTTGTTTTTTATTTGATTTGCTCTATTTACCTCAAATGGCATTGAAGTTAATCAATTTTAGTGCTAAAATAACCCATTCCATGTAAATCCAAGTGTCTTCCCACATTTACTAACAGCCAGTTTATCATCAACTTTATTAACATCAAATATTTCTACAAAACAAGTCTTACCTTTGACAGGATTCCAAACGACATCGTTGCAACTATAGTTCAGATTGATACGTCCGACTCTCAGATCCTGTTGCTCTCGAAAAGAGCCCTCTTCAATGCTATAAACTTTGAACACTTAAAGAGATCAAGTCAAGTAAATTGCATTAGTAAAGCATCATGTTAACTCAAAGACCACCTTCTACAATTTGCTTTTGAAAGCTAGCATACCACTGATTATTATTATTTTTTGGAGGGGGGGGAGGCAAATTACTGTGTTGCACTTCAAAACAAGACTAACAACCCACGGGATCAAGACGGAGAGAATAATAAAATAAACAACACTACCATCATTCTGATGGCCCCTTAAAATTAGACATAAAGGTGACAACAACAAAAAGTCTAGAACAACATTCCATTGAAGATCAAACTTGCTCTATTCCAAAAAATCTTGCTAGAGATTTCAAGCTACTAGCAAATTTGATTTCTAATTAAGATCTATATGCAATGACAAAACTTAAGACAATTTAAAAAAAAAAAAAATTATTATTTTATTTAGTTGTTGATTGAGCTGTTTGTTAGATGAATGTAAATGGTACTTTTCATATGTCCAACAAGAAAATTTGTTATATTTAAAACCACTGTACTGAAATCATCCCTGTGATGTTTAATCCAACACCTAGTCTAGCTACAGTAGCTTGTGCATGCCAGAGTGAAGCTCACCCAATCTGCCAGCTGCAGCCACCAGAGTCTTATCCCTGTTAGTAGAGATGGCGTTGATACCACTATCTACTTGAACACTTGTCGTTGTCATGGTGATTTAAAAGTGCCAGAAACTGAAATGGAATCAAATTCACAACTTAGACTTAAATACATAGTGCACTGAAATCAAAATATTCCCTGGTTAGTAGAAATGTGAGGAAAAAATCCATATTAAATAAAATTCAAATTAACTTACTTCCTGTAGGTTCTTGTCAGAATGTGAAGTGACTTTTTTTTATGCATGTCAATTGTGTTAAACATATTAAAGCCTTTCTTATAGTTTTATAGTTTTGTTATCTTTTTATGTTAACCTAGCCAGGAAATGAGACAAGACTCAAAAGAATTAAAGCAAAATGCACAATACTTACTGCTTCTAAGTTTAACTGTTATTTTTTTAAACTGCAGAGTGAACTAATTTCCTGACATTCAGTTTTCTGCTTTGCATACTATCCCTTCCTAACAGAAAATGTGTAGTATTTACCACAAAACTCAGCTACTGTATACAGGCAAGATAGTCAAGTTAATATACACCATCACCATGCCTATCTTCTGACGACTATTGTACTATTTTATAGCAATAATTAGGCCTACTAGTTGTAGTACAAGCGGGCCCTTATTTTCCCAACAATCGGCAAAGTAAGCTCTAATTGAGCACTACCCCCTGCCCCCCCCCCCCACCCACCAAAAAAATAATGAGTACTAGCCTAGCACCCCCATTTCTTCTCCTACAATCAGTTTAATGCCTCCTAGCATTAGGCATTAAATGTGTAACTTGGCATAACAAATGCAATTATACTATATAGCCTAGGCCTAGGTCTAAACTAAAGTTACGCTAGGCCTGAATCCCGGTCATACTAATTAGCGTCAACAGGCCCATTTCACGACAACTCAAGACAACAAGTTTAAAATACCATCAAATACAATGGTTGTAATCAGAGTGTATCTGGAAAAACGTTTAAAACTGACTTGAACCATCGTGCATACATATTTTCACGGGAAAAAATGTTTTTTGTTGTAAAAATCGTCAACTTTCTCCGTCCGTAGAATTGGACCGCACCATTATGATATGGGAGGGTTTGTGTTAGGGTTTGGGAACTACCTTTGTGTACAGTGTCGCTAAGGTGGGTTGACGTAGTAAGAAAGTGCCACCAAAGTAGTATGATGAATGAATTCCAAATCAATCAAATCATTGAATGTTTTTAATATAATGGATATTTCAAATTGTTTTTCCATTGAAATTTACATATGTTTTTATTAATTTTTACAGAGTCTTGCTAACTATCATTTTGCCTGGTTTTATTATTCTCTCCGTGTATTTTATTCTGTAATGGTGCGGTCCAATGTCATTGCGCAAGAGCAATAGCATCAGGTCGTCCAATTCTACGGACGGAGAAAGTTGACGATTTTTACGACAAAAACATTTTTTCCCGTGAAAATATGTATGCACGATGGTTCCAGTCAGTTTTAAACGTTTTTCCAGATACACTCTGATTACAACCATTGTATTTGATGGTATTTTAAACTTGTTGTCTTGAGTTGTCTTGAGTTGTCGTGAAATGTGCCTGTTGACGCTAATTAGTACGACCCCTGAATCCAGGTTAGTAAAACAATGGTGTATATTCTACTTAGCCCATGTCACTTTATTACAGACTTGGATTAGCCAAGTATAAACTTATTTATGATATAGGCATGATACAATTGCAAATACGTTTGGAACTTGGGCTTGTAGATAGGTTAACTTCGTATCAGGCTAGTCATTGGCTGGAACAGGGTGAAGGAAAGAATTTCGCAAAACTGGACCAAACACTAAAGACAACGGTCAGTCCTTTCACGGAGTTACACACTATTACTATTAGCAAGACAAGAGCTTCAAACAAAATGTGCATTGGAACAACTTCCTGGAAGAAATACAATACAAGTTCTTAAAGTTTCTACATAAAACTGCAAATAATATTACCTTCTTGCACTCATTATTTTCATAACTTTTAAGTACAGGTTTTCGGCTGAAGTACTAGTTAATGCTGTTGGCCTAACTTAGAATATTTCAGTTATAGGAAAAAGGTCAGTCTTGCATTTATCTGTGTAGTTGGGCGCTGTTCAGACTACGGTTCGCATTACTCCTATACAATGTCAAGCAACCAAAGTTTGCCACGCAGGATATACTCGATCATTTCTGTGGCTAGTCTCCAAAGTTGACGACGGGCATGTCCAAAACCTGACACATCCATTTACATCGTACCTCAGTCCAACATGGCAGTCCTTATGGAGAGCAGACGACAAGTTTCGACAGGCTGTTCTCATTTATTTCGAAATCGCTTAGGCCTTCTTTGTTTACTTTTAATATGTTTATTGCAGTTTCAGAGAACTCACGCTTGGGATAACACAGATTTCGAACTGTTTGACTTGGTTGAGGAAGTCTCACAGAATTTTTACGAACTCCTTGGGTTGGATCAGGTAGGCTAATCACAGTTTGCAGTAGCGGATTCACGATAGAGGTGCAATCTCACATGTATATTATTATTATTTATTATAGGCCTAATCCACATTAGGCATATTTACGGTCATCAGTGTTCACCCCAATTTAAGCATGCTTAATTTATCAATACAATGTGAACACTTTAACCGTTCAAAGTATTCCAAGATATTGAGCAATTAACTTCCGGATCTGGTCAAATACATTACATTGAGATAATCAGATATGTCGTGGGCCTATGTAAACATTATGCCGGTAGGCCTAACCCCAAAAGTAAAGAAAGTGCTTGACTTTCCTGTAACTAGGCCTACAGTCAGTATACCACGTACGTGGTACGCACATACAGATATTGTGTCCAGATTCTACTTTGACAGTCTGCCAAGTAAGCACTAAAGCTGTTCTTTTGTTTCTGACAATTGAGTATAGCTCCAACCTAAAATGCTTTTTACAAATTACAGTTCAATGGGCATGCATTACTTTATTTCTTTGAACATGAAGTATGTCCAACGTTGCAGTTCTAGTTCTTGGATAAGAGATCTACTGCATCATTTGCATGTTTGTTTTTATACCCTAGTCATTAAACATTACTATTGGTAACTTCACAAGAAAAGTTAGCTAATACCACTAAGCTTTGAAAATAGAGGTGAGAAAGGCAATGGTAAAGAACAAATCATAAACAATGATGTGGTATGAAGTTTTATATAATTTTCCTCCTAGATTTTTATAAAACCTGGGCAAAATGATGGCATATACTGAATGTGCAAATCACTACGCAACAACTTAATGTTTTACCTTTCTTTTGATACATTTTAGAGTGCAACCCAAACTGACATAAGGAGAGCATATCGCCGTTTGTCACTGCAATATCATCCCGACAAAAACAAAGAAGAAGGGGCTGAAGAAACATTCAGGAAGGTAATGCAGCCATCTGAAACAAGAAGACTTTTGTCACTTTTTATTTAGTTATGTGAAGGCTCACGCAAAGAGAAACATCTAATGCCGGTAATCTGACCTAGTTTCGAATGAGGTTTAACAGAAGTGTTAGATACCACCATCGATCCCAGAAAATACACACACAGCTTGCTACCGTCGGTAATTTGACACTAGTGTACAGTCAGTACATGCAGCTGCGGTCAATACCCACAGCACAGTGTACAAACGATACAGCGATGGACATCTCAGGTCCAGCTAAAGATAACAAGGTATCACGTTTCACTGTCTGCATTTTGTAGCAACAAGAGAAAAACTTCATTTGCAAGCAACGGAAAGTTAACTTTTTAAAGATGGCGGCACTCAGTTTGGGCCAGTCTTCACTGCCTTTAAGGTACCATTATAAATGAAACATTACTGAACAAACATTTTCTATACATAGTGATGATACCAACTTTGCGTTTGAGAAACACATGCTGCGATTTTTAATAAATACAAATCAATTCCTTTAAATACTGCAGGACGGATCAATCAGTCAAATAATTTCTCAGAAAATGTTCAGTTATTTCTTTCTTTTCCTTTACCTGTTTTGTTAAAGTTAGTTGCAGTTGCAGAAGTCTTGAGAGATGAAGACACACGAAAAAGGTTTGTAACTTTAGAACAAAATTACAAACAAAGTCAAAGGATACATAATATTTGCCTCTTGTAGTATTAGCTATTTGCCTTTTTTTATTTATTTGATTTTGCAGTTGAAACAGAAATAATTAAAAGATAGAAAAGTCATTCAATTACTACTGTTTGCATTGTTTCAGCAAGGAAGAAAATTATTTTCAACAATACAACATTTACCTTGACAGATCATTGAGAAAACAATATATCTGTGGAATATTTGGTGTGAAGACGTCTAGAACCGTTAAATGTTAACAAATTATTCGTTTGTCAAGTTATTTATAATAAATATTATAAAATTTCCCTGTTGCATTTTCTTGTTTTCTAGATATGATGATATTCTTATCCACGGATTACCTGACTGGAGGCAGCCAGTCTTTTACTATCGAAGGGTCCGTAAGATGGGACTGTTGGAAGCAGGGACCCTCCTTTCCATTATCTTGACCGTTGGTCATTATATAGTAATGTGGTCAATGTACTGGGAGAGAAAGTTTGAATTGGTAAGTGAGAAAATTGAAATATGTACCATTCCCCTCCCCCCTCCCCCTCCCCCCTCCCCCTTCCCCCTGGTTCCTTCTGCTCTCTCCCTTGATTTCCTATCAATTGCCTCATGTTGTTTCTTAAAGAAAGCGTCATGGTGAAATTAGCATTCATTTTCTGCATTATGATTTTGCGATTTGTTCATTTGAAGCCAATATGGTTTGTACAGTTGACTTTTGGTACAAGAGAGAAAACTTTAAGGCATGATGTGTGATCCCATAGATGCAAATTTACCAAATAAAACATTTCTTGTTCCTACCAAAATTTTCAAAGGAATTTTCTACATGAAAATAGATTGAGACACATGAATATATACCACATTCAAGTTATTATATATTATGATTACTTATATTATTCCTTTAGGCAAATTTGCTAATCCTGCATAATTCAAGGTCGACACAATAGAAATGAAAAATTAAGCAAAGTAAAATAGTTTTGATCAATACACCAACTTTGACATACATGGCTGTTTGCTTTGAATTCACATTTGGAGTAACAACTTTAACTCTCCATATCTTAAAATAGGAAGGTAGGAATTTGATTGCTAATTTCAGTAGGCTATTTTCATAATGTTTCTCTTATAGATCTGTCAAAATGTATATATTTACCTCATATCATAATCCTTTATCAGACTCCTTTTATCAATTCCTTGAAGACATGCAAATGACAAAGAAACAATATGTTTGTGGATTAAAGCCTTTCCAACATTTAAATTTTTTAAATTTTTTTATAGCATGGATAGCTTATGCAGGCACATTACCAGTCTGTCACAATAATTTGATCTACTTTACACATATCCTAGTTTTATACTCCATGCCTTTATGAGAAAAAGAAATAAGTATTGTTATAATTCATTTGTATACTGCTTTACTTTCTAATCAGGAATCACTAATCAAGCCCAAAAAGGAGAAAAGAAATAAGAAAGTCTCGAAACTGTCCGAGGATCCTAAACCCGATGCATATGCGATGCTAGAGGACCAGTCGTTTCTCCCAAAACCTCAAATCACCGACAGTCTCCCATTTAAGTGCTACAGATTGTCGAAGGTGAGCGTTTTCTTGCTGGTCGTGTTAGTCAAGAATCTTCTCGGGACCGTCAAGGAAAAAATGGAGGAAAAACCGGAGGAGGAGTTAGTCCCGTCTAGTGAGAGCGAGGAAGAAGAAGAGGCTGATCGTAAACCGAGAGTGAGACAGAAGTTTAATCCCGCTCTTTACGAGTACGACCGTAACGTGTCGTTAGATCATCTGGATGCATTGAAAGTCGTCCCGGAGGAATTGAGAGACAGACAAGAATCGTCGGCACCCAAAGAGAACAAGGTACGGACGTATGCAGTTCCCTGTTCGGTGAAACGTCTTATACATTTTTTACGATTTTGAAGCAGGAATGATGGTAAAGTTTGAATTCTGCATTTTCCCTCATTTTACAGAATGACATCTGGACACAAGAGGAAGTTAAACTACTCATCAAATCTATTGCCAAATATCCCGGAGGAACAATGGACAGATGGGACAAGATAGCGGCTGAAGTGGACAGACCAGTCAATGTGGTAAGAATAGATAGACAGATGGTGTGAGACAGGAAGTGGTTAGACTAGTCACACACTGTAATAAATATCTACCCCTTCCCCTCTCCCCCCCTTCCCCTCGAAGAAAAGGGGAATGAACTGTTGGAAAAGACACAGCTGGAGTGAGTAGACTGCTGGATTTGTCGATTCTAAAAGATCAGTAGACAGATGGGATGGAAGATTAAGATGGTGACTGAATGGGGTAAAAAATTCTCTGCTATAAGAAACACAGGTGGGGAAAACAACTTAAGTAGGTAAACCAATCACTCAGATAACAGCAATAGACATATTGGAAGCCATTAGAAACAGCCTTTATTATAATGGCATAAGTTGGAAGTGTCTGTAATAACTTCTTGAGTTACTATTCAACATTTAGTAATATTTAAAAACAATAATTCTCACGTAACATCAAAAGAAAGGCCGGATCCAGTTGAATGGAGCAATATGGAGGGAAAAGGAATCGCGAATGTAAAACACACAGTGGACAAATTTACTATAAGAGAAAATAGTCAAACAGATAACAGATAATAAAAGTAAAAAAAGGGTTGTGATTACATTGGCAAAGAAAAAATAATTTCTGTACAGTTTTAAAAGCATTGATACTCTATTTTATTTTTAAGTTGTACATTTACTCTCTCCAGGTTACAAGAAAAGCCAAAGAAATAAAAACAAAAGGCTATGCTACCGCTGTGGATGCCAGTATACAAGGTATAACCGGTGGAGTAAGTCACACCGTCGTAAATAAACAAACTGGAGAAGGCGACACGGATTGTATATCAATAGCTTCCACTCCACTAGAAGATCAACCAATCACATCGCAGGTAGCTTCCTACGACTACTTCGAAGAAGAAGAGGATGAGAGTACGAACAAAAAGAGGAAAAGGAAGAACAAATCATCGAGAAATCTTCCTAGAACAGAAATGATTGTTAGCAATCAAGAGGAGGAGGTGGAGGAGGAAATGGATGCTAGTCAAGATAAAAATATAAAGAATGTCGAGGAGTTAGTGTTTGATGGGGTGGAGTCATGTAGCTGGACTCAGAGACAACAGAAGGTCCTGGAGAAAGCCCTACAAGTGTACCCCAAAGGAACCCCCGAAAGGTGGGACAAGATAGCATCATCTGTACCTGGGAAGAAAAAGGTATGCGAGAATGATTCAGTTTTCAATTTTTTTTATCTGATTTTGTCTGAAAATTGTGCACAAAAATGAACTTAACTATAACTGAAGAAGGTGCATTAAATGTAATATGTAACACTTTGAAAGAGATTATGAATTGGTATTCAGGACTGTGTTTATTAATTTGATGCAAAGATGATTTTAGAAAGGATAATTTTTTTTTTTTTTTCAATAGTTATTTGTATGTTTTTGTATTCCCCTCCTGTTTTCTATGCAGTTCCGTGTTTTGAAGGGATTTTATGGTGTTTTGAAATGTACAATAAGGTATTAACTATAGTAACAATCTTTGAAGTGTACATGATTGGTCTCAGTAGGAAAACCTTTAAGTTCCTCTGTAGAATGTAATTTTGTGGGTTCCAACCTCACTTTGGTGTTAAAGTCCCACATAACCCAACTTCCAACTCACCACTTCTTTTTGCCCACTTCCTGGCATATTTCGGAGACTGAAGTCTTTCCATAATTATGTGTCAATTTTTTTCCCTCTATTCGTCGTATAGGAGGAATGCATCGTAAGATATAAAGAACTGGTGGAAATTGTACGAAGGAAGAAGCAAGCATCAGAGAAATGAACCGTCTTGGAATACAGAGGATTTCAAAATATCAACAGGATAAACGATATCAGGCACATTAAATTCATATTTTTTTTATTAATTTTTTTTTAATACCTATCTCTATTTTTCCCTTCCTGAAACTTTTTGGCTCAACATTTGTTTACTTTTTGGCTAATCACAGAGTGCTAATTTGGCCTTAGTTTTTCATTTTATTTATTCATTTATATAACATGACTGGAAGTAAAGGAAGAGTATCGAATAGCGTTATACTTAAGGCGCTTTCACACCGGCGCGCGACGCGACGCGATACGACGCGATAAAAAAGTTGAAAACAATCAGATTAGTTAGGCCCTTTCACACCGGCGCGCGACGCGACGCGATACGACGCGACGCGATTTTTTCGAGTTGAAATAATTTCAACTTTTTGTCGCTTGTGGGGGGGTGGCGCGAGCGATATTTTTCGGTGACCAATCATCGCGCTCTGTAATATCACATGATCGGTTAGGTAAATGTCCATTATATCGTTAAAGAAACGTGGATATCATGGATGTATAGGAGAAGGAACCGGGATGGTTATTACCCGGTTGGGAATGGAGGCTGATAAAGAAAATTATGGTGATTGTCACTATAGAAGGAGCGAGAGTGGGAAGCCGAAGAAGAAAAAGGTACAATTAAAATGAAAGTGAGCAGATAGGGATAGAGGCAGCGGCGTATTTACAGGGGGCCTGGGTGCATGTCCTTCCCCCATCCTTGCCCATCAGCTTCGGCAGAAAAATGGAAGCATGCATTACTGCGCTCTCTAACAGATCAACTTCTACGTCTGGATTTATCGATGACATAATGGTAAGTGATTTAGGCAGTGTATAGTTATTACATATAAATGCTCTACGATCACATGACAAAATATCTCCCGCGCGCGCCACAAAAACATCGCTGAGCGATAAAAACATCGCCCGCCGGTGTGAAAGGTCCTGCCACCTTTTTATCGCGTCGTGTCGCGCCCGGTGTGAAAGCGCCTTTAGTGATGAAAGAGAAAGAAGATATATGGACTTGTTGCCTTAATTTGAAAACCTGTCAGAATAAATTGTGAATTGTCTCAATTTTGAAATGTCATATGTTCAAAACAGATGATGAAATTGTCTTTAAATTTATAGAAGTGTACATCACTGTGATATCTATATGCAGTGCATTTACATTACAGATATGGATTTAGGTGTTCAAATAATAACGTTGTCATACTTACTCCAGGACACGATATTGATGTTTGCACCATCATGTTGACATAAGGGGTATATAGTATGTATTATTATGGGTGAGTGAAATTTTGAATACAACTCAAGTGTTGAGTGATGCTATTTTTGTCCCTATTTAAATTATTCAATGCCTTTGCTACAAATTCAGGAATATTTTCCTGGGATGCTTGTAACGATCCATGCATTCAAGGAACAGTATATATGTGTGGACATATCCTTAATCAAGGAATGGTATGTGAAATCCGGATACTGTCCACAAAGATGGAGACACCTGGTCACCTTTATCTTTTGTCTTACCAACCATGTATGCCACATATGCAACCCAAGTAACACCCTCCTTAATATTCCAAAATAGTAATTGCAGATTTACTGACCGATTGGCAACAGAAAGCAATTTATTTTTTTTGTATTGTAGCAGTTTAATATATGAAGATGAGCTCAAGTATGCTTTATAGTGCAACAAATGGCTTTGTTGATATTAGGTGCAATTTTATTTATTTGTTTCCATTGTTTCAGGGTTCCTGCCTTTCAGGAAACTATAATTCCATCCGAGTAAATTTTCTAGTCGTTTTATGAACATTTTCTTTGGTGATTGCTATAGTCACTTGGTACAAGGCAAGGCGACATTTATACAGGTGTAGACAACAGCTGCATTTGCATTGTAACTTCTCTCACCATGAAATAAACTTGAACAGGATTATAAATTATTATTCTTCTTTCGCTAGTATTATCATGGATAATTTTAATCGTGTAAAGGTCTGTAATACTTATCAACATTTAGCCTAGACCAGGGCTTTTGAAATAACTTTCTACGAGTGCCAGTGAGAAACATTGGTCCGGATTGAGTGCCTTGATGGAGCAATGTGCAGGGTAGGCCACTAGAGTGCTCAAGTCTAAGGCCATGTGGTCCTGAAAAACCTGATAAGTTTAAATATTATGAGACAAAAAATTCTCTTACATATCAGATTGAAGTCTTTCACAGGCCATATCTGTCCTGTTGGTTGCTTTAATACATAGCAGTTGTACCTAGCCTGATTTGCATATAATGATCTGGACAGAGATTGCTATTGATCTACCCTGCTGCAACTAATTACAAGTAAACCATTGCTCCTAATTGGGTGATCTAAAATACTTGATAAGTTTCATACAGGATACTGTAGTGTTTAGCAAGTTTAGTTTTAAGTTAAGCAAGTCTGGCCGGTTGCTGAATGTGGTTATGGAACACAAGGCTTCAGTTGAGTAAAGTTAATCCCCGTTTTTTGGGGGGGTAAAATGTTTGGGTCGACAAGTCAGTGGCTCAAAGAAATTAATCAAGTTCAAAAGTATGTTCATGCTCTGGTTGTTTTATACTTATTTCACTGAAAACTATCACAATATTGTAATATTTTTTTTATGAAGTGAGGCTAACATGGTACCAGATTTCCCTGTGAGTTAAGTTTGGTTGTTTTGCTATACTCTTGCCAGGAAGGTAGCACAAATCAACTGTTTATAGTTTATGTCTACACAAGTGTAATAGACATATGCACAGTATTGAACATAAATCACTGTAGTTGACAAGAAATATGTCTATACAAGTGAAATAGACATATGCACAGTATTGAACATAAATCACTGTAGTTGACAGGAAATGTAATAAAAGGGTACAGGGCTTTAAGGAAACTCATATCAAATTTGTTAACTTGTTTGTATTTATTATATTTCCATATTTAGCCTGTATGAATTTTACACCTTTACAAAGTTATATTGCATAGAAAACATGTTTCCCTGCAATTCATTCATATTAGGTGGCTTAAACCACGACTATATATCAGTGCAAAGCCAAAACAACAGAAAATAATGTTTCTACTGAAGACCATGTAGGCATTCTCTTATGGTTTATATTAAAGATATTTCACTTGACTTACAAAATGACTAATGTTCCAATGTACACCTGCATATATGCCTGCATGTACACCTGCAGCTGGGTTGCTGTTGAATAATTTGTCTTTCCCCATTTATACTTTGAAATGTTGAAGTGATTAGTTTTATGACTTTCTGATGAGGGATACCAGGGATTAAAACTTACTTCACTAGGAAAATTCATCACAAGAATGAAATTTTTGATTTTAAAGATGATACATTTCTGATAAGTTCTGCATTGCCTTCTTTTGTTAAACCAGTGAGTCGGCTTATGTTGATGACATTTTGAACATGATAGTCACAGTACTTCACAGAAATAGATGTGTTCTGGAATATTTCAGGCTGTATAGGCCCCAAATTATAACATGCTATAATTACTAGAAGTTTTTCAAAAAGTACTTTCCTGGAGGTCTCTACTCTCCAAATTATTCTCAGACATTCTAAGTGTACACACACGATGTTTGAATGTCCCAGTGAGATAAATTTTCTCCATGGTGATAACAAAAATAGTTAAAGAATTTTGACCAAAGGTGACCATGTTTGAAAATCTAGCTTCTTGGGGGCAATATAGCAAACCTTTAACGTGTTCCAGATTGCATGTGTGTGTGTGTGGGTTTGATGAGGAAAAGGGGGCGGTGGGGAGGGGAGGAGGGCCAGGAATGTTGCACATGTTAAGGTAGGAAGGCATAAATCTCCCGTTGAAGTGCACCATTTATTTACATTATAGAAAGTTCTTGATACTCTTCATAAAATCAGTTTATCATGAAATAAGATAAGTGGCCTTTGTCTACACATATGATATCTGGCTAAAAATAGCAATATTATGAAATAACAAAACATCTCAAATGATATGTAACGTAAACAGACAATATTTCATCAACAATTGTATTTCATATCGTACACGTTTGTATAAAACACTAAAATCATAGATCTAAAATGACCGCAAAATTTCTGACCAGTCAACAATTTTTTTATTATTTTTTTTTAGCAACCATTTGGTCATTCATGATACATATTCATGAATCATAATACTGTCACACTTTTAACAATGCAACAAAAATTAAATTAAAACCAGTTGAGTGGAAACTTAAAACATGACATGCTTAAACTCATCGCAACGACCAGCTGATAATCTGCTAGAATTTTCAGCTAACTGAACATACATTAATAGCTATCATTTCAAAGATAGGCAATGACCAAAGGGAGAAATATTTTAATTGGGATAAGGGGTCCTGCCCCTTGAAAATCATTCTCATTTTACAGCTCACAGAGTATACACGCATGAATGTAGTTTACAAATTTTTTTCTGACTTAAATGAAACTTTTTTGAGCATAATTTAGCAATCTTTGAAGATCCACAAAAATGTCAACAGACTATAGATTATTTACTACTACTTTGTGTATATTCAACTGACCTTTGGTTATGCCATCCCTGGTTGAATTACATCCATTATTCATTCATAGTACAAAAATCAAACAAGCTGTTTTGTCTGCTTGTTATGAATAAAATGATGACATTCAATATTCAGTTTAATACATACTGTAAATCTGAGGACTTGG
>JAIPMN010003780.1:22720-47037 GCA_020650975.1 Apostichopus californicus | reverse complement strand
GTATCTTAAAAAGTACAAGATGCTTGAATTTTAAACTTGGACTGTTGATTGACCTAGGATAGCAGATGATCTGCATTGTTTTTCATGGAGGTCAAAGGTCACCAGAGGTCAAAGGCTGAAAACCAAGTAAACATGATATCTCAATAAGTGAAAGGTGAAAGGTCCAACTACAAACTTAATATATTGGTAGCCCTTAGTGATTAGATGTTCTCTATCCTTTTTCATGGAGGTCAAAGGTCATTTGAGGTCTCCAGAGGTCAAAGTCTGAAAAAGTTGTAAACACAATATCACAAGAAGTAAAAATTGCTTGAACTTTGAACTAAGTGTGTTGATAACCCTTGGTGAGCAGGTGATCCCTATTGTTTTTCATGAAGGTCAAAGGTCGTTGAATGTCAATTGTTGGTTACAGTCAGAATAAGTCTAATTATGCAGAAGTGAAGTTTGTTTGACCTTCGACCCTCTTTGCATAGGTATGCATTACTAAATTCTGCAAGACTTGCCATTTCTGCTCAGCAATTCAGCTCTTTAGAAAATCTTGTATGTAAAGTTTGTTCTCCTATTGGCAAGTAATCACTAAGTCACGTGACTTTCTGGGGTTTCTTTTGAGGAAGGTGGGGGGGGGGGACATATTTAACCAAAAGAGTTTTCCGCAAAATTTTAAAGATAGTTCATCAACCTTTGGGTTGATAATGTTTCCTCCATATTTATATCATGCTAGTGGACTTGTCAGGGAACAAACACCTCATTTTCTTTTGCTGGATAAGGTACCTACCTGCCAGTCCTATGTTAGTTCCTTTTCAGAATACAGAGAAAAAAACTGCCTAGGTCTATCCTCTTGCTATCAAACGAAGGAAATTATATTAATACATCTTCCCAATCCTTTATAATTTTAATTTAATGCAATTGCTCGACAATTTTATTCAATTTGTCTAATAATCGTTTGAACAGAATCCAGAGAAAGCCTGCGACTGAGTCAAAACCAGTAGATTCACACGATGTTGATTATGTCAATGCTGGTGAGTATGTTTCTTGTTTGTTCATCTAGCATATTAAACACTTTATCTCTTGAAAAATGTTAACATTACTATTATTCAGGTTTCTAGAGTTCACTCTTCACCTTTGAATAAACTCTTGAGTGTCTGTGGATTGCACCTGTTTTTTAAATGATTTAATATTTTAAATCCTTGTAGTTTTGCTTTCTGAACTTACTTTAGGGAGTGTCATATTTGAAATATTCTATTAGCATATATTGATTTCAAAATCACCACAGGGATCCTTTTTCTTTTATAGGTAAGGAAATCATTTATACACTGCACCATAAAGTTGTTCCACTCTTACTAATAATTATAATTTAAGGATAAACATGATCAGGAATAACTTACAAGCTTGGTTGTAAACATGAAATTATAAGAATAAATCTCCCACCAAAAAATGGACCTGATATTAATTTCAGGAGTAACTGATGATCCGGAAGATTACATAGCTCTAGAGGAACAATCCAGAAATACTCCAGCCCCAAAATATCAAGATCTCACTGAGAAAGAAGCTCCCACACAAGTATCAAGGTATGAGGGAACCGTTGTTGAAACAGCTGATGCAGCACCCAAGGCTATGCCTCGTCAGGGCATTAAGAGACAGACTGACTACCAGTATGAGGATGTCAACCTTGGAGAAACAGATGCTCGTAAATTACCAAGTGTTCCTCAGCCAGACCTGCAAAGTGAAGATGATACAGAATATGAAGTCCCTGAGATGTTTGAGGAATACACAGGAGTCTATATTGACACTCTCGGAACTAGCAAACCAATAACACCAAGACCAATAAAAATTACTGAGTATAAGAATTTCATGGGTAGAGAAAGGTCAAAGGTCATTGCTGATATTGTCCACGAATTTATGGTGAGTAGTATTCTTGTCAAAATCATGTTTCACCTGATACAAGTCCTTCTGGTATCATTATAACTAACTTGAGGAACTGCTTACCTTAACTCAACTCACAGAATTTTACTACCAAACAATATGAACACAATCATGCAGCACCAGACTAAGCCCACCTCCAGCTACAACCAGTACAGGTTCAAGTACTTTCATTGGAACTGAAAGTTTTGTAGTTTTTAAAAGGCCAAACTTATTTGTAGTGATATCCTTTACTATGAAGAATATTATTTAAAAGTTTTATTGTAAACATGAAATGTTTTTAGAATATCTCCCACCAAACAATGGACCTGATATTAAATCCAGGAGTAACTGATGATCCTGAAGATGACATAGCTTTAGAGGAACAATCCATAATACTCCAGACCTAAAATATCAAGATCTTATGATATGAATACTTTCTCTTTTTTGTACAATTCCTTCATCAAAATCTGAATTGTTCAGTTTGTAAGTAAGACCTGTTATGAGTCATTTACAGAAGCGTGCATAGACAGATTGCTAATATGTTGGAGCTAGTGCAGATGAAGTTAAGGGTAAAATTATTTTTCTGTATTAAACATCAAAATCATTTTAGTGAAACAAGTGAATCCTGTTTAGGTCGTAAGTGGACTCTGTTACCTCTTTGCTTTATTCTTTAAGGGTTTTTCAGCTGTTGATACAAATCATGTTTTCTTAATAAAGGATTGATTCTTGAAGTTATTTGAAGGATTATGAAGTAATTTCGTAATAAATAGAAAAGTTATGAATAGGCATATTGCTGCAACTTGAAGATTTTCAGAGAGTTACATTGTGATTTTTTAGGCACCTTACATGTTGTACTTGGATGAGATTAATAAGAGTTACATTTGTTTAGTTGCTTTATTTTATATTCAAATTACTAAAACGTCTTGTATTTGGTACAAATATGTGAACATCATATTCTATGAGCAATTGTTGTAGTTCGCTTTTGTGTAGTTAGTATGACCTGAAGTTGAACATGTAAAATGACATATGACTTGAAACTGACATTGATAAGATGAACTATTGTAATGAATAATTAGTTTACCCAGCTGATGTCCAGATGTAACTACATATGAATAGTTAGTATAGCCTGCAGATAAACATGAAATAATATCAATTTCATTAGATGAAGTTGGAATAACTGAAGATGAATATGTGAAGCAATGTATAGTTTTTAGTGACTAAAATTAACAGAACAGACTTGTAAATTGTAGCTAGTTATCTAGCTGATGACCAGGAAGTATAGCATTGGGTTGACTAGATCCTTTAGTGATCAAGTCTAATCAATATTTTATTCCATTCTTGTTTCATTTATGTCCCATGAAGACTTTATAAAGTGTATTTTAGCACATATTCTGTCATACTTAGCTGAGTTGGAAGTAAGAGAGGAACTGGTATCTAATCTTCATGTCTCCTTGATTACTTTAGCTTAATTTCCTTGTTCTTTTGTTTGCTTTAGAAATCAAACTTCTCTCTTTTTTTTCTTGCATTAGGCTCTCACAACAGGACAGCAACACCCTTGGACTGCAGCTTTAAAGTTACAGAATAAATCAAAGAATTACTTCAAGGCTCTCTTGCCATGTAAGTTTAAATTCAAAATCTTGTTCCATTTCGAGTTATATATCATGTTACTAGGTCATGTGACATGGTTGTCATTTTCTATAGGCTTCATTATGCTTTTCTTAATTTTTGCTCTAATTAAGTTAAGTGGATATTTCTTTTGAGCTTCTACATCAGGCTGTCACAGTTATGCTGACTTGTTACACCCCTGAATGATTGGTTAGTTCAAAATGTGGATTTAATTTTTTTCCTACAGCCTTTTGAAGCACTTACAACAATATTCCATATACAAAATATATCAAGACCCCCAAAGTTTAGAATAACAATATATGAAGTTTCCTTCCAATGACAAATACTCTTTGCAAATGACATTAAAATGTGGATGCAAGTTGTGGATCCTTTGGAATTGTTTTAGAATTATCACAGGGTTGCACTGCAGTAATCCACAGATGTTGTTATTACCTTTGCACTTTATTATTTTACCAAGATGATCATTCAAGAGTTAGGCTGGATACAGATGGTAGTGATGTTAAGTCTGACTATATCAATGCCAGTTACATCAAGGTAATTGTACAACACGCTGCTGCTGTAGAACAGATATATCGAGGCAATTCTTCCTGCTGCTCTATGTTGTAGCTGCTGTAGACTGGTTTTAGAAGAGGTGGTATTAACCTTGTTACAGAGTGTCTTAGTTACATACCTAGTTATGCTGTTTTATCATAATAGAGACTGCCGGGGAGAGAGATGCAGTTAAAAAAAGATTCAATCACGTCATGCTGTTGTAAGGAAGAGCTGTTCTTTGGTTCAACTATCCCTCCATTGATTCCATCTTCAATTAAACTTAGATACGATTCTTTAATAACAAATTATTTACATTAGCCACTCCAACTGGTAAAACGTTCAAGAAAAAAATGTAAGTCTAAAAGCTTATTATATTGTGTTCAAGAATGTTCATATCATACAAAGATACTTATCAATCATGAAATAATGTCATGAGTTGTCCACAAATTGCTGTTGAATGTCTATGCAGGTAGGCTGGTGATGGGCTAAATTAACACTACTATGTTGTATTTTTACAAGTCACTGTAGCCAGTCTGTGTTTTAGTCCTCACATGTGATTGAACTTACCCATATCTATTGTAGAAACATGTCATTGCCTAGAAGTTTGCTATTACAAATCATAATATGTTAGTATTTCTGGTTGCAAGCTATAGCATTGGGTACAACAGCTCTGTATTGCAAGAATAGCAATTTGACAAAGCTCTATTATAATCCTGGTGGATGTTTTCTCCAGATAGAAACATTAAAATTCTTAGTATATTGGTATGAGGGTTGGTAACTTCTACAGCAATACGTGTAGAGTTAATAAGTAACATTCATTAAATAAGACTTATTGTAAACCTTACATATAAATTTAGTTTGGAAACTTCACATATCTGCATTACTTCTTCACAACAAAGCCAGATGTATCTGACATTGCTGCAAGGTATGTACACACTCATTCCATATATTCAATTCACCACTGTATATACAAACTGCAATACAGAAAACAATAGAAGCCCATTGTTGAGCAGATTTGTATATGAAGGAACCGACATGTTACAGGACAGTTACCATTTATGTTTGATGTGAGGTGTACACTTCAGTTATTTGAAATGTACATAGCAGAAAATTGTAATCTGGTAGCTCAAATACTGCCAATTAATGATTCTTCAGTGGACAAAGGACGCTGTCCAGATATCTGAAACCAGAAATATCATGAGAGCAATTTTTGATATAACTGATACATTTCTCATTTACAGAATCATCAGGGGAAGGTGTCTTTCATAGCAGCACAAGGTTAGAAATCTTTATTAGTTTACAATGTTTGCTAATGACTGTCCTGAATAACAATTCCATAGATCACTTGTAAAACTGTTCTGAATCTGTACTGTTTATAACTCAAACATAAGCACTGTTGGAGCAAATATGTCTAAGTTGGTGTTCTTTTTGGAAGACCAGCTTGAATTGTTTCCTCAAATAATTATCATGACCCTGTAGAGTATCAAAATATGCTTATGCTTATTTTCATCAAAGTTTCACATTTTAGATACAATGATTGTAAGCTATTTAAGACAGATATCTGTGAAAATTGTTTGTCAAGTATTATCATCTATTCAAATTGTGGTTTAAGTATAGTAGATTGAACAGATCCTGCCTGAACATTATTAAACAAACCTAAGATAGTGAGTTTTAATAATGAAAGCAGTAGATGTTTTCCAGGTGTTCTTGATGTTCCTTGCCTCTTTCTCGGTACGTGAGTTCACAATATTCATTGAAGTTCAGAATAATATTGGTTGCCATACCCTGTGTTTTCAAATGTTGTTGTTTGATGAGCAACATACTAGCTATTTGCTTAAGTTAATCTTTAGTCACTCTTTTTTCCAATGTAACAGGAAAATAAAATAGAAAAACTTATTTGTAGCTGTTGTCTTTACTTTCAGAAAGGTTGCATTATATCAAGAGAATTTTCATATTAATTTTTCTTTATAGAATAAATATGTGCAGTTCTTTTCACTTTCTTACTGCTTTCTTGTAAGACTGTATATTTCTACAATTAAGTGATTTCTTTTTTCATTATCTCTTTAAAATTAAAACTGAACAGTACGTCCTAAAACAAGGAAATGTTGTGGTAGATGCCGGAAGGTCAAACTCGAAATCTTTGGTCTCAACAATATGCTGGTTTTAATATGTTTTGTGTTCCTATCATATTTCTTACTGTTCTGAAGGACCAAGGGAAGGTACAAAGGATGATTTCTGGAGGATGGTTTGGAAGGAAGATGTAGAGACAATAGTGATGCTAGTAGATAAAGATGAAACTGAGCAGGTAAACTTATATATTATATGGAATAGAAATATGAGTAATGAGGCCAAAAGGACACATGCAGATATAATACATAATAAATATCTAGTAATCTAAGTATCTAATATGAATGATATCTGTCAGCTTGTCAAGCAGATAGCAGAGAAAATGTATACTGGACAGTATTACATGGAATAAAATATGTTGATTCAGTACTAATTTTATACATTTACGACAAAGAATCACATATTTATAGAGACAAAAGAACAAAGATTTTGTCCAATATCTTAGGTCTGGTATCATAATTAAGTAGATATTACAAATTGTGTGTATATTGGAGAATTTTGTTTCATCATTTTATTACAACAGCCTTCTCAGGATGCACAATACTGGCCAGACAGAGTAAAAACAAGTGAAGAATATTGTGACATCACTGTCCTGCTGATGGAGTCAACAACCTTCAGGACACACACAGTCAGGAAAATGAACGTTCTCAAGGTACGAGATTTTATGTTCATGGCTGCACTGAAATGAATATGTGGATTTATCAACAGAAAGATATCAGAGACCATTGAAACTGATTTGTTTAAAATTAATTCATCTATGTAGTACTATCTTGTTATTGTGTTTTTTAAATTGTGTTACTTGTATTTGGTTGTCAGAGACTTTAACTTATATCTTTGTTGTGATTTTAAAGGAGTATCATTATCAACCTAACAGGTTTTCTGTTCAAATTACAAAATAGTTAACTATATATTGATACGTTAATACTGCCAATCAGAAAAAAGAGTACGAGGTTCTATGAGTGTCATCCTAATTCAAATTTAGTATTAATTATCTGTAGAAACAAAACCAGACTATATGGCAATTTGAATAATCATCTTTGTTATTGAATGTATACACCTTCATCCAACTCTTGATCACAGAGAGACCTTTACTTCAAACACTTGTTTCTCACATAATACCATTAGTTATTAGAGCACTGTTTGAACAGTAAAAGATGAAACAATAATGAAAGAATGAAGAGGCTTGATTTACTTTGAATAGGGTTCCCGTGGCCATCAAAAAAGTCATGAAATTTGATTTTCATTTTCCAGGCCTGGAAAAGTCATAGAATTTTGTAAAAATGATGGAGGTCATGGAAAAGTTGTGAAATTTTGTAGAACTAATGAAATTATTCACCATCGAAAACGAAAATATTTTACCGGTGAAAAGTACTCAAAGTTAAAACCTTCAGTCTATGGCTACATCAACAGTGTACGTAAAATACTACATTCCTCTGCAAGACATAGCACATATACTTTCCAAACAATTGCTGATTTCCAGCTTATTGAAAGTTGTAAACAAGGCTATGCAAAGTATGAGTTTTTTGGGGGGCAAACAGATGCTTAGGCAAGATTTTCCCATTAACTTAGGGTGGTGTTAGGCTACCATGTGGTCGAAGACAGCAGCAATAACAAAAGTCTTCTGCAACTCAATTTGAGCAAATAAAGAGACGGTTGTGCTAGATTTCCATGTTGACGTATTGTGATGTTAGGCGATCATGTGGTCACAGATTTGTGGGGAAATTTAGGCAATAATAGTTTGTCGCGTGTACGATCTTTGTTGTCGGCAAGCAGCTGGCTCTCGTAGTCCATAGTATGTGCTTTGTTCTCATTAGTTATAGCTACTGTATACATTTGTGATTCAAGCATAAATATTGAAAGAATTCTCTCAGTTAGTATTTTTTTCCTTCTTTTAAAGTTCATAATAAGGAAAGACAAGGAAATTTACGGGATGCTACGGGGGATAACTAAAAATAATCTCAAGTGGCTTTTTCTAAAAGTTTATTCCAAATGCGATCATTTAGTATGGTAGTACACTGTGTATGTAGGAAGCTGTATCTTACTCTTACGATCCTGTCTTTAATTTTGGGTTAGTACTCTTTCATTGATGGCAAAAACAACTTTTGGATGAATGTTTAGGTATTTGTAATTATTTATTAATGAGCTGTATCAAGTGAATTTGAAATTTTAACCAACATTTCGGTGCTCTCATAGAGACATTTTTGAGGACGTCTCTGCCAGTTTTTAGTTAAGTCAAGTGCAAAGAACCAACACAGTCAATGACTTTGGTTTATGCTCTTCATTAAAGAATGAAATATGTTATTGCTTCGTTTTATCGTTTGTCTCCTTTTTGGGCGCTGCATGGAACAACAATTTTCTTCATTGAACTGGTCCTTGGGTTTTGTACTGATTTGGTCATGAAATGGTCATGAAAAGGTCATGGAAAAGTCATGGAATTTTCTTTTCTTTATGGTGCAGGAACCCTGTTTGAATATGTACATTGGATCTGTTGAAAAAGACAAGCTTTTCATTGCGTTATCTTTCACATTGTTATTTCAGGGCAATGCAAAAGTTCTTACTTCTGTGATACAGTATGAAATTCCCTGTTGGAAGAATGGAGGTGTTCCTTCTGAGCCTGCTGACCTCATCTCTGTCATCAAACGGATCAAGAATCATCAGAAAGGAGGCAAGCATTTACTGGTCCATTGTAGGTAAGAACAACACCTTTAAATACTGCTGTCAGTCATGTTATCTTGGTCTGACAACATTTCTTTCAAACAATCTTTGATTGAGATCGCTTCTTTTCTAGTAACAGAGAGCTTGGTCTTTGAAAGCATATCTGCTTTGACTCCAAGGATACATCTCTTGTTTCTTGTTTCATATTCCAAAACAGACAAAGTAATTGATGTTCTTATTAAAGGGGTTTCTCTTTCCTATAAATCTGTTTTAACACAAGATGAAGTGTCAGTTACAAAATAGATTTACCCATCTTTCTTGATCCTTCCAAGTAATGGTGTTGGTGCTACTGGTGTATTCATTAGTCTCTATGATCTGATGGATGTCATTAAAATCAAGAAGGAAGTCTGTGTGTTTGATGTCATAGACGGAATGAGAAAAGACAGGGTGAACATGGTACTGACAAAAGTAAGTATGTTTGATCATAGGCGTAGGAGGCGGGGGGCTGGAGGGGGGGCTGCAGCCCCCAACCCAAATTTTTGGTGAAAATTCGGGCAATATGCTGAGAATATTTCGGGCAACTACTGAAAGAAGAAAAATTTGTTGTGTGTTTTTCAATTTTGTTGGTGAAAATTCGGACAATATGGTGAGAATTTTTCGGGCACCAACTGAAAGAAGAAAAATTTGTTGTGTGTTTTTCAATTTTGTTGGTGAAAATTCGGGCAATATGGTGAGAATTTTTCGGGCACCTACTGAAAGAAGAATAATTTGCAATGTGTTTTTCAATGGTTAAACTGATATTATTATCATTATTATTGTAACGACTTGCCCAATAATTATAACCAATATGGAAGGGTAATAACACGGAAAATATAACTAAAATTTTTCACGCTCTGCGCCATTCAACTTCTTAATGTGCATGTCATATATAGGCATTCATTCCTTTATATTGCAGGAATTGGTTCTTTTGTACAGTGCTCTTGAGCATGCTTTTATTTCATGATAACAGCACTTTAATAGTTGGTATTTATTTATATATTCATCGGTTATCGGCATGTGATGTAATAATCGATGAATGCCTATATGATATATCACATTAAGGTGTTGAACGCGCGTGAAGCGTGTGAAAAATGTTGGTTATATTTTTCGGGCAAGTCGTTACAGCCCCCCCCCCCCCCAAATCAAATTAGGCTCCTACGCCTATGTGTTTGATACATAGAGTAATGGTGTTGGTGCTACTGGTATATCTATTAGTCTGTATAATATAATTGTTGTGTCACATACATGCAATAATGATCACAATAATGAATATGCCATTTTGATTAAATTCCTCTACTTTTTATGAGGCTGATGTGCTTCTCTTTAATTTTAGCTCCAGTACCTTTTCATTTTTGATGCTTTGTTGGAAGCCATGTTGTCTCCAGACACTCAGATGTCATGTGATCAACTCAAGAAACTGGACCTCTCAGCAATAAAGAAGAAGTCAAAGAAGGAGTTCCAGGTTGGTTAATTTTTAGATGTTGATGTATTACTGTATATGTTGTATTACTATTTGGCATATTACCAAATGCTGCATCATTAAATATTGTATTACTCAGTGATGTATTACTAAATCCTTTATAATTTAAATATTGTATTACTAAATGCTTACTACTATATGTTATATTTCTAAATGGCGCATTACTACATGCAGTATCACTAAATGTTGTATCACTAAATGATGTATTACTAAATGGTGTATAATCATGTTTTATATTGTGTATTATTTTATGTTGTAATACTAACTGGTATATTACATTATGCTATATTATGAAATGCTTTATTACCATATGTTGTATGACAAATTATTTGGTACTATAAAGGTTTTCAAACTTAAACTGTCTAAGCTCATATAAGTTCTGTAATGAAACAATACAATGGCGGCTTCCTACTAGGGATATGTCTTGTTGAAAATGCAAAAAAGTGGCCTAACATTAGTATTTTTGTGTGCACATATATGATAGCTTATTAGCACTAACATAGCTGTCTTTTCACCATACAAAGCAACGTTGCAACTAGTTGAAGTTCCGCAACATTATTTTGTGTTGCATGGGTATGAAAGATGCAGGAATGTTCTCAGACAAATTCAAGTTGCTGTTATCCAATCAAATCATCTAGTCCATCGGGGCAGGCTTCAAAATGTGCTTAAAAAATGACTTTCGTTGCACATATTTAGTACCAAGGTTTGTTGGTTGGAAGTTGTAGAGGGATGTCCTGGGAACATTTTTCGCGATGTTGGATGATTGGAGAGGTGTTATTTTTCGAGTAAACAACAAACAAATGACGTCACTCTTGTACGGTGTACGACAATTACAACACGGCAGTTGATTGTCACAGCAACATGAAAGTGGCATTTAAATGCATTTGAACTTATTAAAACCAAGATGTTTTTGTTGACAGGTATAGAGGTATGTCCTGAGATTATTTTAGGAGTTGTTGGGTGCTTGGAGAGATGTTATCTTGCGAGTAAACAACAAATTACCTCACTATGAAGTGTGGGCGAAATTAAAAATCAGCAACGACTATTCACAGCAACACGATAATAGTTTTTAAATGTTACTAAACCTATTTCGAACCAAGGTTTGTTGGTTGGATGATGTGAAGAAATGTCCTAAGATTACTTGAAGAGTTGTTGGATGCTAAAAGAGGTAATACTTTACGAGTAAACAATAAAACATATGACGTCATAGTCCATCATGGCAGGCTTCAAAAGTGCTTAAAAAAAAGATTCGTTGCACATATTTAGTACCAAGGTTTGTTGGTTGGAAGTTGTAGAGGGATGTCCTGGGAACATTTTCCGCGATGTTTGATGTTAGGAGAGGTGTTATTTTTCGAGTAAACAACAAACAAATGACGTCACTCTTATACGGTGTACGGCAATTACAACACAGCAGTTCCTTGTCACAGCAACATGAAAATGGCATTTAAATGGTCTTGCACTTATTAGAACCTAGATGTTTTGTTGACAGTTTTACAGGGATGTCCTGAGATTATCTTAGGAGTTGTTGGATGCTTGGAGAGATGTTATCTTGCGTGTAAACAACAAATGACCTCACTACGAAGTGTGGGCTAAATTGAAATCAGCAACGACTATTCACAGCAACATGATAATAGTTTTTCAATGTTACTAAACCTATTTAAAACCAAGGTTTGTTGGTTTGATGTTGTAAAAATATGTCCTAAGAATACTTGAAGAGCTGTTGGATGCTAAAAGAGGTAATACTTTACGAGTAAACAATAAACATATCACGTCACTGTTATAGGTTGGACGACAATTAAAACTCAGGAGTTCCTTGTAACAGCAGCATGGAAACGACATAATTTAAATGTTCTTGCACTTATTTAGAAACAGGATGTGTTGGCTGAAAGTAATAGAGGGATATCAAAATAATATTTAAAGAGTTGTTGGGTGCTAGGAGAGGTGTTATTTTACGAATAAACAATATACATATGACGTCACTCTTATACGTTGTAAGATAATGAAAAATGGAAATGAAAGAGCAGTTTCTTGTCACAGCAAGATGATAACATAATTTAAATGTTCTTTCACTAACAGTATTTAGGACCAGGTTATGTTGGTTGAAAGCTATATAGGAACGTCTGATGAACATTTTAACATTTGTTGGGTGTAAGAGAGGTGTTATGTAAAGAGTAAACAATAAACAAATAACGTCATTCTTATACGTTGTACTGTACAACAATTAAATAGAGCAGCTCCTTGGACCAACAAGATGATAACATAATTAAATACAGTATTAAGAACCAGGATGTATTGACTGAAGTAATAGAGGAATGTCCGAAGAATATTTTAAGGGTTGTTGGATTCTTAAAGCAGTGTTATTTTTCGTAAACAACAAATTTATGTTGTGTTAAACATAATTTGAATAAATGCATTTTTAAACACTGTCCATCTGCTGAAGTCTGCCTGGAGACTCACCTTTAACGGAAATGTAGCCGGTCAAAAATGCAGTGACCAGGCAAAAATATATATTTTTAGGTTTAGGAAAATTACAAGTAGCACCTTCCCATGAGAGTAGGACCGGATGACTCTGAGATCGTGGGGACAACTTGAAAAGGCGTAACGCTCACACAAAAATAAACATAAGGAAAAATAGTAGGTTTAACATGCACATGAATCTTGTTATAAAAACAATGGGGTCACTTAAACTTAAAGAAGAATTTAAATTATATAAATGGGTAACTTACAGATCTTATCAGAGCTGTTACGTCTCACAAGAAATCCACTGAACTTATTGGTAAATGAAATGCTTAAAAGTCCTAACGAAATAAAAACACAATCGTGGCGCATGTCAACCAAATACAAAGTCGCGAAATTTTATTGCTTCCTTATGTTACTTCGGGGGCAGTTTCTCTCTGTTGGGGGGCGTCTCTAGGGTAGGTTGGCTCCCTGGACGGCTCTAGACCAGCTTGCTCTTCACTCCCTGGTATCTGGGTTCCATTGACCTATCAGCTGTCAATTAAGTTACTAAATAATTAATTGCCAGACACATTACTTAACACGAATCTAAACTTATAAATGGGTTTCATCAGTGTCCTTAAATAATTTGTAGTAACACATCCATCACCAAGAATATTCCTACCAAAACAAAATATTTATTAAACTGTCTATTTCTCCCACAGTTCTCAAGATTCATAGATATTTGGAGCCAGTACATGTATTCCTAGAAAACAAGGACCACACAAAACAATTACTATGTTTAAAATAGACAAAGGTCACACAGGGCCACCTGACCACAAACTGTTGCCCTGTAGTAGTAGCAAAATAGTGAAACTTTAGGGAACTCCTCAATCTACCAAAGTAAGTTATTCATTGTCAAATGAATAAAACAAAATGAGAAAAAGAAAGGAAAAGATCAAATGAATCAAACAAAATTGGAAAATGAAAGAAAATGATAAACATAAACAACAACAAAACATTAACCAGGTTATGCTTTGGTTACACAAACAATCCTTTCTGAGTTATATGACTTCCTCGTCACTGTCACCATGACCAACACCCAAAGCCACTTGCTTAGGAAGAAGTAGTCTTCCTCTGTTATGTGTAAACATAATGTCTTTGGCAATAGCATTTTCATCCTTTCATCACATCTCTGTTCAGCAGCTTCTTTGAGCCGTTTTTCATCATCTCGTGTCAGACACTGAAACAGCTGTTCTGTCTGCCCGCTACCAGATCTTCTTCCTTTCGAAAACTTGAGTCCTGATTTTCCACAAGTTTTTGTTGTGCCAGAGAAATCTCTCGAGAGGAAGCACCGCAAATTTCCTTATCTTTGGCGCAGATGGGCCTGCACTTACATCTGCAACAAATAAAAACCAAATTTGTTTGGTTGATACAGTATTTTCAATTGTCCTGTCGATCACACTGTAGTTCACATTAATTGTCTACACTGGAAATCAACTGACTAATAAGCCATTTGATATTACATTTATTTTCAGTGTTAGTCTGGAGCCATGAGCTTGGTAGGGCATAGTTACAAACCCACACACCATAAAGGTTTGAGAACACATGCAACCCTACTTGACAGGATTTCCCATACTAAAAGGCCTCACCATACATGCATCAAAGTAAAATAAACCAAGCAAGATGCTTTGATATAAAATATTTTATTCCAACTGTTTAAAGAGCTGTAATAAGACTATAGGTGCTACTAAATCGAGTTCCAAGCTGATGCTAAATAGCTGGAAACTTACAAATGCCAAGTCGCTTTTTTAGGTGTACAAAATACAAGAAGGGATCTGAGACTAGGCAATACTGTAGCATTGCCGAGGCCTATATACTTAGTGGCCTGTATATTATAAGCTACATTACACGCTTCATTTCTTTGCATGTGTGCCAGTACTACCAGTAGCCATAGAGACATGCTCTGGGCTTAGGCCCTGTTTTGACAAATTAATCCAAGACTCGAGGATATACCACAAGCCTAGGCCGACATTAAATATTGATAGGCCTAACGTTAGTCTGCCTATCGAACCTACACTGGTGTTGATTTCATTTCTTTGTTTCATGACAAATAAAACATGAAATAAATGGTATCATAAAATAACAGATACCAGTATATAGTAGCTGTCGATCTATCCTTCATGTGTGCTACGTAAATCACTTCTAGTCTAAGGCAAACTAGTAGTAGTATGGTATTGAAGAGCCTTCTCCTAAATTTTCATAGTTAGCATTCGTATCACTTGACGAAGTTATGTATACTTTCTTGTCACAGTAATGCTCTAACATGAGTATTAGTACAGGCCTAGAATTACCTTCATCGTTCGTGTATTGAATCATGGAAGCACCTTCTAGGCATGGAAATTTGCCACCCTCAATACTGCTTCATATCTCGGCACATTTGATGTCGGTTTGACAACTGTTGGCTGTAAATTTCGTTAGACTTTCAGCCCATCGTTCTCTTGTTATGCAGTACGTTATGCAGACGAATTGTAAACACGTACAAACGTAACATACACACAGTCTGTGCATACATCACGCCGAGCCGAGCAGTTTCTGTATCAGCTGACATATCACATGATACACAATAAGGATTTTGATTAGCTCGTTACTGAAAAATCGCTGCGACGGGAGAAGTCCTAACAACGCAAAGCGGACTAAATGAGTCCGTCTTAAACTGCTGTTTACTCTTAAAATAACACTTCCCAAACCATCCAACATCGAGAAATGTAATTAGCATATGAAAACACACCAGAATATGTGATCAAACCTTGGTACTAAATATGTGCAACGACAGTGAACGATATCGAGCCTGCCCCGATGGACTAATCAGAAAAGCACATTATTGGGTTATATTTAGTTGGAAATCTCTGTTATTGAAATACTGTGAGTGCTCTATCGAAGCATTGCAACTAGCAGTTGTATAATAGTTGCTGGTTGTAATTAATCAATCATTATAGATTAAATTATCATGGTGTGTTCTGAGATGTTTTGTTTTCTTATGATTGTTTTAGTTGTTTATCTCATAGCACATCAAGTTTGATGAAATCAGTAATGTTGTGTTCATTAAGAGAAAATATTTGAAATATGTAGACAGTAAAACATGATGAACTTAGCAAGTTTGTACTCATGTTTAGGAGATTATTCCTGTTTAATTTGTTTATAGGTTTTGCAAGAAACAATGAGACACCAGGAGAACTTGGAAACCAAGCTGGCAGGAAATTTATCTGAGAATCGTCACAAAAACAGGTCTCCAAATCTTCTTCCAGGTGAGCTAGTATACGTTTATTAAATTTCAGGTCCGTAACATAGCATATGACCACAGCATAGAGGAGAACAGCCCTTTGCAGTAAATGTTCCCGGCTTAAAACCAACCCAATTACTATGCATTTTTTAACAAGCAGACAAAAAATCAAATGGAGAGGATACCTTTTGTGTAGAAATCCCTCTAACTTTGTGGGTTAGTCTAACAGTGTGATGAAGGAAGACAATGTGAGTAGGTTTTCATGGATCAGAATATACGAAGGTGAATTCACTTAACAAACTTGCAGCTTCAACTGAACTACACTCTATCAAATCACCTTGTTACCTTGTGCCGTCGAGTCGTGTCCGACCCCTGGTGATGACCATGACTTTCATACTCTTATCCTTCCGGCTCCTGGTTGCCCCTCGCAGTCCATCCAGAGTCAGCCCAGTCGCCTGCTTGACACCATCCATCCATCGTGCTCGTGGCCTGCCCCTCTTCCGTGATCCATCACCCATTCCCACCATTATTGAATTTGCCAGGGAGTCGTCTGCTCGCATGATATGTCCGAAATAATTTAGTTGCTGCCTCAGGATCTGTGCTTCCAGTGGAAGTGAGGGTTTTATTTGTTCCATAATCGAGATGTTCGTTCTGTGTGCAGTCCAAGGGATTCTCAATAGCCTGCACCAGCACGACAATTCAAAACTGTCTATTCTTTCCCTCATTCCCTTTGTTATTGTCCATGATTCACTCCCATAGAGCACAACTGGGAAAACTTGTACTCTCATCAGTTGACTCTTATTAATAATAATAAAGTTCTTATATAGTGCATAGAAACAGCTCAATGCTCCGAACAAGTAAGAGAAAAAGGAAACGAATATAAAATTGAAAAGCAATTTTAAAAGGTTTAATAATACTAGTTACTTGTTTTCTTCTCTCAACTTGCTCAAGTTTGTTTATCTAATACAGTTTTATACATCTGCCTTTGTTTTCCACTCAGTTTATTTTACTTCATACCACTTTCACAAATTTCTTCACCAATAATTACAAGATTCACAGATATAACACTAGATAAGCTGATAAACTTCACACATCACACTTTTAAATGAAACTGCTGAAAATTTGTGTGAATTCTCTTTGAAATTGATTACCACAGGTCACTAAAATGTGTAGAATTGTGTCATCATCCAGTAGAAAATGAAGAGATTGTTATCTTAGAAGTTACTGAGTTTACATGTAACTTAGCTTAGCGGTGCTGTTTAGTTTTCTTAGTCTTTTTCTTATATCTTATTTGGTTATAGTGTGGTATACAGGGAGTCACCTGCTACACAAGTGTACAATCCTTCTTGTTTTTATTACTTCTTTTGCAATATATGTATACATTCTTACCTTTTATATGATGATACTTTTCCATTTGTGAATATTGTGATAAAGCAACAAAACTGTAATGAATTATTAGCTTTTAAAGTTGCCATTTGAGAACGTTTATTTATATTTGTTACTTCTTACAGTTGACAAGTTCCGACCAGTCTTGAAATCCCCAGGCAGCTTATTTGGATCCAGTGATTACATCAATGCTACTTTTGTCAAGGTATGTTAACATTCAGTTCCAGTTTATCAAAAGTCAGAAAAGTATGTCGTTCAGTAGTTACACATTACAGAATATGACTAATAGAGTTCTTATTTATTCCATTAGCACTTTTACTTTTAGAATGAATGTCAAATTTAATTCACAGGGCACTGCAGAGGTGGAGTTTATAATGACCCAGTCACCTTTGACCTCAACTGTAGAAGACTTTTGGAGACTGGTCTTTGATTACAACTGTACATCCATAGTAGTGTTGAACACTATAGATGATTCTGATGAGGTAAGTTTTTGCACTAGTATATTTATTGCTAGAACCTTATTTCAAGAGCACATGCTTGGAAGTATATAATTTGCTGTCATATGGTACAAAGTAAGTACATCGCATCACTAATGCAGAGATATATAGGAAAATGATATGAAACAATGCAATGAACTTTAATAGCTGTTTTAGCAGGAGACACTTGTATAAGTTTAACAACAAGAGAAAGTAGACATGTTTTTATCCAAATTTATTCAAAACATCATTTTGGTATAGCAAGTCTTGTACTCTGCCAACTTATCTACCTAAATACTCAATTCAAAGCTTGTTTGCTCTTAAACAATGTGCACATCTTCCCAGTCAGTTTCTATTAATTATGTAGTGTGGGTTATGTCTGTCACTGCTATAAGTTTGTAATTATACAGGTGGTTCTTTATTTAATAATCTTGACCTTTCCATGATGTATGGCATAGCAAGTTGAAAATGGTTACTCAAAATGTATTATAAAAACTGTTTATTAATTGGTATCTTTTCTGTTTACAGTCTGTAACTGAGTACTGGCCTGGTGGTCAGGGTGGAACAGGTACACATGGTCTGATGACCGTTATTTGTAAGAAGATTGATAAAAGTGATGATTTGACCCGGAGGCAGTTTGAAGTCAGCCACAAGAGATCTCAGGTACAAAATCAATTATTTATATTAATTTTACAATGTTTAATGTCTCATATTTTCATTCACTTAATAAGGTAAATTTTGTTGTCAAACATTTCATTATTAAACGTCCATACATAAATTTCATGCAAATAGATGATGGATGTTAGAATACAATGGAAATAATGATGTTGAGGTCTGTTTAGAGAGAGTATGACATGATATACTTTATACTCCATATGTCTGTATGTTATAAATGAGGCTCTATATTTGAATAATCTGTCATGTTAGGGCTCTTTATGTCTCCTATGTGACTAAAGTGTGTCTTTTAGTTATGTAGATAGAGAGGACAGAATATACTTTGGTGCCCTTTCTTTGTCTGCCTGTGGTGTTTTAGCCTGTTGATGTAAATGCAGTAGGGTGTGTGGGCTTATGTCTCCTGTAACAGGTGTATCTTTTAGTTATGTAGAGAAGAGCAGCAAATACGTTGGTGTCCTGTTATATATGTCTGTGATGTACGAGTCTGTTGATGTATTAGTGAGTATGGTTGCTTGTAATTTATACCTTAAAATAATTATTATGAAAAATAAATGTCAACTTCATTTCACTTTGCATTTCTTGTTATATATTTCATTCCTGTAAGAGTAACTTTACATCATATAGTTTATTCTTAGTGTCACTTAACGAACAAGTTAATAATAAATTGACAGAAAACATTTTAAGCTGTAGATATTTCTACATTAGTAAAGTCTATAAGCTGCCACAAGCTCTCTTGGTGATTCCATTTGAATGTGTCTAAAATTACCCCCTTATTGATACTCATTAGCTGCTTCATAAATTTTCCATTTACTTGACTAATGCATATATTTTAATGTTTCAGAAATCCCTTTTGGTGAACCATTTCTCCTTCCATGGATGGCTTGGAAATGAACCTGATGTTCATAAACTCAGTGAATTCATCAAATACACCAGAACTAAAGGTCCTGGTCCAGCTTTAGTACATTGCATGTATGTATCATAATCAATTGAACTGAATCATTGTAAACACTCCGAGAATCCATTATATACACCAGAACTAAAAGCCCTGGTCCAGCTTAAGTACACTGCATGTATTTATCATAGTCTATTACACTGAATCATTGTTAACACTCAGAGAATTCATCAAATACACCAGAACTAAAGGCACCGGTCCAGCTTTAGTACATTGCATGTATTTATCATAGTCTATTACACTGAATCATTGTTAACACTCAGAGAATCCATTATATACACCAGAACCGAAGACCCTGATCCAGCTTAAGTACACTGCATACATGTATCATAGTATATTACACTGAATCATTGTTAACTTTCAGAGAATTCATCAAATACACCAGAATTAAAAGCCCTTGTCCAGCTTAAGTACACTGCATGTATATATGTATCATAGTCTATTACACTGAATCATTGTTAACATTCAGAGAATCCATTATATACACCAGAACTAAAGGCCCTTGTCTAACTAGTACATTTGTAAATTATAGTTTTGATCTCATTAACAAATTTATTCCATAATTTTTTAACAACTGACTATTTATTCTTCTTTCAGTAATGGAGTTGGTTTGAGTGCTGTCTATGTCACAGTAATATCTGAGCTAGAGAGAATTGAAACAGAGGGTGCTGTTGATGTATTTCAAACTCTGAATAGACTACGGAAGCAATGTCCTCATGCAGTCCAGACACAGGTTTGTATCAGGAAGAATGATTGTCACTTCACTGAATCTACCTACAGACATAACATATTTATGATACTGTGAACCTGCTGTGGAGGGGGATGTGGTGGGAATTAGTTAAATATACTTATATGTATTGTAGATCCAGATACCCTAAATGGCTTTACTAGGTATATGTGTATACTACATCATAAATGTATATGACATATTTCACATATGTATGTATGTCATTATATGTGACATGGTGTGTAACTGTGGTATATTGCTGCTCTCTGTCATAAATACATGTGACATATGTTTTAGATCTATATACATTTATAATGTATAGATGTATCTCAATGTCCGTGAAATAATTAACTGATGATTTTCTGTATGATGTTTCGTTTAATTTGTCCATTTTCCTTTCATCCCCAGGATGAGTATCTTCTTTGTTATGAGCTTCTTAGAGATCATCTTAGCAATCCAGAAGAATATGCTGTTGTCTTCTAAAATGGAGCTGGATTAAATGAAGACTCTATAAACTATAGAACAAGATTAGATCAGTTGTGACCATTATTTCATGCATTGATATGCTATGTAGCTGTATATCAAAGGAGAACAATTCATTGCCTATTCCATAACAGGAATATTTTATTTTCTATAAAACTAAATGTATTCATTTGCGGATTCTAAGATGTTTAAATGATTTATAGTCTATTGTAAGTATTCAAATGGGAACCATCTGAACAACTCAGTATCTTTACAAAGTTTTCATTAAAAATGAAAACTCCAAATTTATTTCTGTGAATGGTATCATGAATGTGTTCCTACTTTGGATATTATTTGAGGGCAATAGTTTTTTTAGATGGATTCATCAAAGATGTTTGATGAGAAGTTGTTAAATTTAATATTCAGACAATCTCCAATTTATGGCCTTGCAAACATGGTTTGTAAAAATAGAACTCATGTAAATACGATTTCCAAAATTGTTTGGGAAAGACAGTTGTTCAAATGACTGCTGTAAGCTACATTTATGAGGAATGGTTTAGTATTTGTATAATTAAAAGCACAAGTTAAAAGGTGTTGTAGCATTCCCTGTAGCTAATTGTATTTCTTTATATTGTGATATTCATGAGGACTGCACTTTCTTCACATTCAATAGAAATTTATCAATACTTAAGATTCAAGTTTGACATTATTGTGTTGAAAAAAAACATTTTTAAGGGTGTTAGTGCTGCCTCATGTAAATTAAATCTTTTTTTAGAACAGGACAAAAGCAGTCCTTTCTTCATTCCCAAAAAGCAAAGACAAGGCTGTAACTCAAATGAAACATGATTACAAAGTCTGGAATTCCCTGTCACAGAGGATATTCATTAGCAATTACTCCCAATATGCTAAAAATTTAAGAAATGGTAACTCAAATCCAACTGCAATATACAGTTTGTGCCTTTTAAATACTGTAAAGACACACAATGGTCTATTCAGGAACTCTGCTCTATGTCTTGGAATAATTAGGAGGAAATGTTAAGCATGCAAAAAGCTTTGTGTTTATAGTAATGACATGTTATTAAAGGCTGTGTTAGAAACACAACTTATGTAAAATATCCTGGTTGGGAGTATGGTTACAAAGAAGGAGTGGAAATGAAAATAGGTTAACCAAAATGGAGGTATGCTAAAAGTGATCTTCCCAATCATGAACACAGAGTATTAGTATTAGTGTTTAATTATACTTGTTCAGTGGAATTTCAAACTCTACTGGCCATGGTGTGATAGTGACAGGCTCTGCTGCAATCTTGAGGTAAATAAAGGAAGCTCATAAAGTAGCTACAGCATGGAAGATTCTAAGCATTATTGATAAAACTACAAGATCAGTCAGACAGAAGAAAGTAATTAGGTAAACATACTGCAAGAGATCAACTGCATTGACCAGTTATTAAGACCAACAGGAGAATGATCCATAACAAACCAAACTTAAAAGACTTCGAAAGCTTCAGGATTTAAATAAAATTATGTACAGAAATCATTTCCATTGTGAGTCAACTATAACACCTAACGAGACCCTAGTGGTAAATATAAAATCAATAAGCAGTAATGTTAAGTGACGAATTTATTCACAATTTTACAGCCCCAGATATTTTATGTAAATGAAGAGATTTTTAACTACATAAAACATCCATCATCAATGGACAGCAATACTTTATTCCTTTTACTTTAATAACAAAACCATGTACCCTGGTTCAGTTGATGTAAATATTCAGATATACACAGAGATTATTACAAGGTTTGAGGTTTTTCCTATTATCAGTTATTGTTAATTTTACAACTTCTTGGTTTTATTACTATTATGTTCTTATTGAACAGTGCTTTTACATATATATCTTCATTTTTACTGTAATTAATGCTAGAAGTATTGTAGGGAGGCAGGTTTGAGGTTTTTTCTCCTATAAACTTTATTTTCACTTTAAAACTTTTTATGTGTTTACTATTTTCATATTCAACAGTGTATTGACATATTGATTGACGTGATGAAGGGTTAATTGAGTGGTTTAACATTATATCTTCATGTTTACTGTAAGTTGTTAAAGCATGCTAGTAGGCGGGGGAAAGGGGGAGGGGCATTGGGCAAGGCAGTATTATCAGTTCATAACAACAAACAATAGTTTCAAAAGATATTGTGTATGTAATCATTTGATAATAACTTTCCATAGAATGTATGTTGTGCATTAAAAATGTGTGATTGGAGGAAGTGAAAATGAAAATACGGTTACCAAGCTTCAAGCCAAAACTTTCAATTTATCATCCCAATTATGAACAGGGAAGTGACTATTGAACAGTGTGCAAGTTGTTGTGATGAGGGCTATTGGAGAGTTCGAACGGTAAATCTTAAATTATTGTCTGTTGTTAATGAAGGCTACTAAAGGGGATGGAAGGGGGCAGGGGGTGTAGTATCAGTTCATCACAGAAAATTAATAGCTAGAACAGTTGTTTGATTATATGTAATCTTCTGATAATAACTTTCCATAGACTGTATCATTTTGTGTATTATGCACATTAAAAATATGTCCGACTTGTTAGCATTTATACAAACGTTATTTGACTACTTACTCAGATTTGAATACAAGCAAAGTAAACCTGGATATCTCGATTGTTTCACCTAGTTTCTTTACAGAATGTCTGTGTTAGTTTCGTTCTTTCAACTTTCGTTTTATTATTAAACAATGTTCAATTAGTCATGATACTGAGTGATAAATTACTCAGCAATTTAGCAACAATATCCAGCAGTAATGAAGTTTACAGCTCTACACCCAAGGTAAGGTCTCCAGCTAGTCCAGAAATGCAAGCTATAGTGTTCGTCTGCTCAGGAAAATGTAAGACTAACAACGTCATAGCTGTTATAACAGCAGAGCTGATGAAATGACAAGATAACCTGTTCCTTTCAACAACAACGAAAATGGGCCAAATACATATGACAGATTAGCACAGATTTTTCCACCCTTGCTGATAAAACCAGAACAGCGGTGGTTTATTATTGTTACTCGTTGATGAATTCACTTTTACCATTTTGAGCAAAATATATTACTTCATTTAACGGCACGAAAAGTCACTCCATTAAATATTCTAGTGAATCGGTTTGGAGTGATTACAGAGAGCCAGCAGGGGCAGTGATTTCGGACACATTCTCAATGAGCATATTTAACATAACATTGCTATTTTCAAGTTACGACCATGGCAGCAAGGTGACTTTCCATCTAATCTTTAAGATGGAAGTTATCATGTTTATCACAGTTGTTATACTTTAATGGCATTGTTGACGTTTCACTTCCACAGACAGCAAGAACCTACTTACTGGTGAAAGTATACGCGTCAAACCGCATATGAATTTACTGAACGTTGTACTATTGGAGTTATAAAGCTTACAATGTATTCAGACGTTCACCTGTATTTGACCTAAATCTTTGACTTCTGCATGAAACAATAAGATTCTAACTTAATGGGATCAACAAAGTATCCAAGTTTATGAATTCCACTAGACATTACTTTGGGAGTCATAT